>JACEGR010004345.1:0-88742 GCA_014170235.1 Listronotus bonariensis
ATGGTTACAATAACGGAAAAATCTTAAATTGTCAATGTCTCGAAGTTTACAGCACAAAAGTCGAATCTGTACTAACTCATCGGAGGTTTCCCGTCGCCCTTTTATAGTATGGTGGAAGAGTAAAGAATGATCTAGAATATTCGAGAAATATCGTGAAAATTCCATAGTACATGATGGCATAAAAGTTATTAATGGATAATTCGGGCGTTTTCGGAAACCTTCGAAAGTGATGAAAGAACTTGGAAAAATTAAGGTAAATTATTTAAATAAATTAACAAACTAAATTAAATGATCCTAACTCTCTAAAATTCTATAACCTAAACACATTTTTGAAAGTCTGTAACACTATCCTATATTTGCACAGACCTCCCTCCCCTCACGATCAAATTTGGTGAGATTCAACTGGACCCCTTCTCCCCTCCCTAAACGCCAAACGTAATTTATCGACGCCCCCCAACCGTTTTTAGTGGCTGGTGGCGTTTTGTGTTCTAACACAGTCACAGTTGACAGACTCAAATAATTATAAGATAAATTGACTTACTTGTTTGTCTGCAAAGCTTTTTTAAGCTTATTCTTAGCTTCCTGTTTGAATGTCACTGTACCATGTCCATTAGCTTCGAAATACACTCCAATATCATACTCCAATGCTTTGTGATGCAACCATTTCACTCCTGTAGGAACACACGCCACTGGAACTTTCTAAAATAATTTGTTAAAGCTAGAAAAAGTTAATTATCATATTAAGGCAAATTTCAGTTATTTGACTGAATAACTATTTATAGTAAATATTTTTTTAGGTGTTTCTTAGACGACAAATGTAGCTGCCTTTTTAAGTTTTTCTTCTTTTAATTGCCACCTTGCTAAATAGTAGAGTACATTAACGTATATTGCATAGTTTCTCAGTACATGACCCGCGTCTTCTGGTAAGTTAAAAACATCTCTTAATTTTAACTTGAAGTACTATTGAACTTAAATAATGTTGCACATTTATTTAAATATCTACCTTGAAAACAGAGTGACCAATTTTTCACTTAAATATGCATATTTAATTAAATTTTTAAAAAAGTTTTTATAGTGAAGGGAAGATTCGGTAAGTCTCGCCCACCAACGCGAATTTAAATATTGTGAAGTGTCAGTAACATAAGGACTCTATTAAAACGGCGTTAATTGCTCAAATCTATTTTTTATATTAGGATCTGCTTAATTTTTGGATAAATTAACGTTTTCCTAGACATTCTGCTTCTTCTAAAATGAAATTATGGGCATAAGACTAAGTAAAACCTAACATAAAAAAAAAATATTTTCTCATATCTTTTGTAAAAATATTAAAAATAAATAACATTGTTATTATTTCTAACAAAATTTTAAACATCTACACAGCTAAATGCCAAATATATGGTTTGGTGCACCACCTTGGAGCAATTTTCTTGAGCGGTCATACCAGATAACGCAATTATTTCTTTAAAATTACATTCTTCTTCAAAAACTTTATAAAACATAATATTTTAATAATGCATAATAAAATACAATCAATAACCTACATTTTGATATATCTATTATTAATTATTAATTGATAATTAATATTAATGCAAATTAATACTTATCATTTGAATTTTCACAGAAGAAAAATACATCATCCTGCATCCAAAGCGTATTTTTGCTAACTAAGGGATTAAAAGCAGTTTCGTGGAGCGCAAATTAGCTAAATTAGTGTTTTAGCTGTTATATTTGTATTCGGTGATAGATATCGAATTAATTAGAGGTTACGTTTAGGACAGTGGACGGAATTACCGATGCGCGGGGCTTCCCGGACCTTCCCTATGTCATATTGATCTGCAAGTTTATAAAGTACAGGGTTTTCATTTATACTTTACCATCCACATACAACAATATCTAAAGAAGATGTAAAAAAATTCTTGTATAAAAATTTCATAGTTTGTAATCAATTGTCTTATACGCATAACAAGAAAAGACATTAAAATCGAAAAGCTAAGAAAAATAATGTGAATTTTTTTAATGGGTCACCTTGAATATTATATCATTATAAAAAGGTTTTTAAAAGAGCTTTAAAAAATCCACATTTGATACATCTATCTTTAATGGATTCAGAAATATGCCCATTTCAATTTTAAGAATAGCAGATATAATTTCCATTATATCTACAGATCCAAGTTATAAGCACTAAGCTTAGTGCCGTTATAGTGAAAATTATATCCACTATTTTTTAGATTTTGATGGTCATATTTTTCAAACTATTAAAAATAGATTTATCAAATGTAGTGTTTAGCTTTTTTAATGATCATCTACCATCTAATTGGTGACATAATATTCCATTAAAAAAAAATATTACCTTTTCAATTTTCTAAACTTTTCGATTTTCACTTGTTTTTTTGTCATGCTTAAAAGATAACTGACAAAAAGTATGAAAGTTTTATACTAAAATTTTTTTCTATCTGTTTTGGCTATCGTTATAAGTAAGTGGCCAAATATAAACAAAAACCCTATATAAGTAGCAATGTATCAAGAAATCCATACTCCAAGTTGCCAGATATTACCTATAACGTATCTAGAAACTTGTTCTTTTTTTATATAACAATCCTATTTGCTCATTGTTTTCTTAAATATAAATGGTTAACATTTGGTAAGAATAAATTCAAATATAGAGATTTTTTTTTCTTACTTAGTGTGTTGTTTGTAAATGTTGTAGCAGTGTTGTTTTTTTCACTGCATTGTTTAAACTGACTTGAGTATTTACTTTGGAGTAATGAGATAAATAAATTTGAATTAAAAGATACTTACTAATTCCTTAGTAATATAATCAGTCGATGCGCCATTGGCATAAGCAGTCTGCACTAGGCCTAAATTTAAATTAATCCCCGTTTGTTCCAAAACCTGAAAAACAAATTTATTTGGCAAAAATACCTAACAAAAAAAAATACAATTGGCTATCAAACAGTACAAGCACTTACGCTTTTAATGAAAATTGTACAGTGCAATCCTTTAATCCGCCCCCCTTTTATTTTCTGAACGAATCAATTTAAAAAATTAAAATCTTGCGTGAATATGAAATTGATGAATAAATACCATATGTCAGAGTGAAACCGACAGATGAAAATTTCAAGATTGCGGCTGGGCGCCATCTTGGAATTTTTTTTAAATAAATAGGGGTCTAGTGATACATCATTTTAAGGCTCCTAACGAGCACTTTATATCCCTAGAATATAAAGTCAAATCCTTTACCTAATACAAAATGGCGACACTTTAAAAATTACCTAAATACCTGATTTGAATGGCCATATTTCTGAAACTAATGACTTTGATGTACTAAATGTGGTATTTTCTTAAAGATCTTTTTAATAGTGATATAATATACAGGGTTCTTTATTTAAAAAATACATACTTTTTTCCTACCCTGTATATTATCACCAGTATCACCACTAAAAAATATTTAAAAGAACTTTAAGATTATAATACCACATTAGATACATCTAACTTTAATAGTTTCAGAAATAGGGCCACCCAAATCAGGTATTTGGGTAATTTTTAAAGTGCCGCCATTTTGTATTAGGTGAACATATTGACTTTATACTTTAGGGTTATAAGGTACTAGTCAAAAGCTTTAAAATAATGTGCCACAAGACAACCCACGCATTAATTTTTTTTTCAAGATGACGCCCAGCCGCACTCTTGAAATTTTCATCTGTCAGTTTCACTCTGAAATATAGTATTTATTCATCAATTTCATATTCCAAGGTTTTAATTTTTTTAATTGAGTTATTCAAAAAATTAAAAGGGGGCGGAGACATTAAAGAAATGCCCTGTATACAAACTAGCTTTTGCCCGCGGCTTCGCACGCGTTTAATTCGGAAGAACACAATTTCCTTTTCCCTATACCGTAAAGATTTTGTATGTTATTATACATATAAACCATTCTTTTAAATCACTCTATCTATTAAAAAAAAACACTTTAAAATCCGTTGCATAGTTTTAAAGATATAAGCATACATAGGGAAAGCGACTTTGTTATATACTATGTATAGACTTACAAAATTAAAGTAATCAGTTTTTAATTTATTTGTCTATCTATATTTTCTCTAAAAACAGATATATAACTTTACCGCTTTAAGACATCCTGCTATCAAAGTTGCTATCCTGTCTCCGTCCATTAAATGGAATTTATTATTTTCATCCAAATAATAGTAGACAAGCCTATCTGCGTCGCCATCTACAGAACAACATCTAACATTCGGTTCTTGTGGTAGACCAGTTGGAAATTTTTGATTTGATTTAACATAATCAGCTCCACACTGAAATCAAAAGTTTTTATTATTACCCACCCTAAAAGTTTCTTTAATTAAATATGTAGTTCATTCCAAAAACCACATAGTTATGTTCTTTTTCGGTGGACAATCCACGCAGGCTAAAAGTCTAAATACTAAGGTACCGTGGGTGTCTTAAGCTAGGTACGAGGGAGTTTGTTGACATGTGACTTGAATACTTGAAGATTTGGGGGAAGGAAAGACGACCTTGGGCAGCGGGTTCCACATTCTCGAAACTCTAGGGATAAAAGAACAAACAAAGTGGGAAGTTCGGGGTTTATCCAGCTGAACCCTATAGAGATGAAAATGTGTGGTACCACGAGTTTCTCTGTTGGGAACCCTGAGTAGAGAAATTATACTGAACAATTCTTCAGATCAGAAGCCATGGAAGTACCCAAAGGGTTTTTCATTTTTAACGCTCGATGTTGGACAACAGCGCATGACCAAGGCAAGAATGATACAGTCGTTAAATTTCGGCGGAGTACTCAGTCAGTAGTGACATTTTACTATGGAGCGCTACACGATTGAACAACGCGTAGAAATCGTTAAAACTTATTATCAAAATCAATATTTGGTTCACTGCATTTAATTTATGGTATTCCCACCTAGGTCCTGCGATTTAACTTCCTTGAATTTCTTCTTGTGGGGCTACATCAAATCTTGAATATATGCCGACAAACCACAAACGATCGCCGCCTTAAAGGCTAACATAACTCGCACCATTGGTAAGATTGGGCAAATTTGTGTCAGAATGTCATCGAAAATTTAATCTCTGGGATTCGAATGACTTAGCGATACCGCGGGCGTCATTTGGCTGATATAATTTTTAAAACTTAATGTCAACAAATACGCTTTAAAATAAAAATAGAGCGATTGCAATAAAATTTTCATAATTTGTTTTATTTTAATTCAAAGATAGAGCGCTGAAACTGGAAAACCCTTTATAAAAAAGCGACAAATCCCCCGCACCCCGACGATGGGCAAGGGAGGGAAGTCTTTCTGTAAGTAAAGGATCATTAATGCGGCGAACAGCTCTTTTTTGAATGGAATCAAGAATGCTAAGGGTTGTGCGGGACGGCAGGCCCCAGATATGAGAAATATTCCAAGGGAGGTCGGATTTGGGACACATACAAAGTGTATAAATTAAAAGGGGAAATGTTTGACTTAGGTTGTTTTTAAAACGAACGATTCAATTAATTTAAAAATTTAAACGGCTAAATCTATTAAAAAAATATTTTTAACAGATTTTATGCAACTAATTTGGGCGACTGCATTTCCCATAATGTTAAAAACTGTATTTTTTATATTTTCTGACTAGAAAATTTTAAAAACTAAAAAAATATCTTACCAAGTAATTAAGTTTACCGGATCCGATAATCTCATCATTATACATATCAACAATCAAGCTGCCTTCCAGTCCTTCCTTGAGATATTTAATTTTTTTGGCGCCCACGCCATTTGCACCATCATATAATACCCTTAAAAAATATATAAAATTTATATTGTCAAAAAGAACTATATTAAAAAGCTTTCAAATGACAAGCGGTAAGCCAGAGTCATTACCACCATAGCTCTAAAATTCTTAAGCGGGGTATTCTAGCCTAGAAATTTTTAAAATATTTTTTCAGAAGAATATCTCCCTAAAAGGGTTTTTGAGGGGACGACTCCAACAATAGGCGAGTGGAGGGCGAGCTGCCCGTATGAATAAGTCTTTTTCCTTCTTTCCATAATACTTCTAGTATACTACATTATGTAGACTGGGATGGCTGATTAAAAGAATGTATGGTATATGTACCATGCTATCAGTTACGCTGCCTAAAACGTAAATCTTTAAACGCGTTTTTCTCGAAACTATTTTTTTTCGATACGGTTGCCACGATATCTCAAGTTCTAATTTATCGATTTACTTAAAATTTGGCATGGATATTCTTCAAATATCTCTCTATCGCCTGAACCAACAAAAACTGAAAATTTTAAATTTGTAATTTTTTTAAATTTAGGAAAGCTTAAAAACTAGTGAAGAAAAGCGACTTTTATTTCTGAGGAGCCGTCATTTTGTGAAAAATTACTTTTTCAGTTTTGGGTGTTCAGGCAATAACAAAATTCGTATTATTTAAGAATTAGTAAATTTTTTATTTTTCAAGTTACCATGACGGTAGAAATCATGGCAACGAGGACATGACATTTTTTTTCTCCCTCCACTACAAGGACGCACTTGAATATTTATTTATTTTCTTTTTATTAATTTTGTGTACTTTTAATATATGAATAAAAAGATGTTTAAAAAATGGATAGTAAAAATATCAATAGTAATTTTTTTATTCAATGACAAAAAATGCTCCAAATTCAGATCTCTAGACTAGAAGACCCCTTAAGAAATGTTTCTTCTCCATAAGACATTTTTTTTCTACTAAGATTTTAGGCTTTTCTTTATTTTACACACCTATTAGTATAGTTTCCATTATTAAAGTTCTGTCCCCTAACTTTTTAAAAGCATTTGTCAACTTTCGATAGTATCCTTCTTCTGTGGGTTCACCATAGGCCCTTTGAGTATTTTTGCATACAACAAAGTAATGTAATTGAGGGGTAGTTACAATTCCATAGTCAATTGGTTTGCCGCCCATGGCTAATACACCTAAAGCACAGGAAAAAATATGAATCACTATGTTAACACTGCTCAACAGCGTTGAAAGCTTTAAAAACCTATACACTTGGTTGATTTTTTTTTACAAATACGCGCATCTCTCTGAAACTATTTGACGGATTAATGTCAAATTTTTAGAGAACATACTTGAATACATGTGCACTCAAAATGTATAGTGCGTCCAATCTAATTTGTCCACATTTTAAATGTGTATAACATTTTTATTTCTTAACTTAAAAAAATTATCCAAAAACCAACTTGTATGAGGTATTTCATTTATAAGGAAAAATTGCATATTTTTTAACTTTCTCCATATTTTTAAAGAAACTTAAGATAGCCAATCGATGTATTTTAAAATTTTGTAAATTTTGGTAATATTTATTTATTTATTATATTATTAATTATAGTTAATATAGATAACAATAAAGTAAAAAAATAATGTAATTACTTATGTATTGTAGTTTTTCAGTTTCTAATGAATATTATAAAATACTGGTATTAAAATTCACCAATAGGTAAAAATTTTAATGACTTTGAAGTATTAGGTAAACTCCTGTATTACCCTTATTGCATATTGATAAATTTAATTAAATAATATTAGCCCAAAATGTGACTCTAAGCGTCAATAGCTCAAAAACAGTAAAAGATAAAACATGTAGTACCCTTAACAAAAAATATTTACAATTGACCAAAGAATTCAAAAATATGATTATAAATATGTTTTTTTAATGGTTATTTAAAAAATGCAACTATGATGGCGTAATTCTTTTGTTTTTCCTCAAGCTAAAATACATCAATTGGCTATCTTGAATTTCTTTAAAAATATGAGGAAAGTAAAAAATATGTCATTTTTCCTCTTAAATGGAATACCCTGTACAGTGAATTATCAAGTTTTTTTTTGTTATAAAGATTACAATTTTATTAACGGAATATATTGACATAACTTCCTCTTTTTTTAATGGGACACCCTGTATATTATACCACCAGTAACAAGGTCTTTTAAAAAGCTTAAAAAAACACTTTTGATATATCTATCTTTAATAGTTTCTGAAATATGACCATTTAAATTCACAAAATAATAGATATAATTTCACTTATATCTACAGTCTCAGCTTAGTCCTGTAGGAATGGTTTTTTGATCAATTTTTCCTGTAATGAAACGTAAGATAAAAATCATAAAACCACCAATTAAAACATAAATAGGAACATTTATTTTACTGTTGGATTTTGCAAGAACACATAAAGCTCACGCGGAAAGTGTCAAACAACGCGCACCCCGCAATTCCGTGTCTCCTAGGGCTTACACCAGCCCCCTAATAAGAAATTTATTCCAAATTAGGACAACCACGATGAGCAAGGGACCTCCCAAGCCAAACCGTGAAGATCAATTGTATAATTAAATGTAGATAACAGAATTGTAAATATATTTGAAATTAATAAACGAGTCGGAGCCTTGGTTAAGGTACGCCGACATAAAAGCAAAAAAGCAAGTATAATATTTTTCAGATTTAAAAGGTAATATTTCCGAAAAAAAGCTCTTAAAAAGACCTTTTAATGGTGGAATAATTGAAAAATAGTAAGTTATATCAATATATTCATTTAATAAAATTGTTTTGTGTAATTTTTACAAGAGACAAAAACTTGATAGTTCACTGTACAAGTTGGTTTTTGGATAATTTAATTTTTTAAGTTGAGAAATAAAAAGTTATAGACATGTAAAATGTGGACACTGTACTTTAAAAAAATCGTTTTTTTTTTTTAAATCGCAAGTGGATATAATCCATTAACAATATGGTGTTAACTTTAACCTATACCATCCAACTGGACAGGTCCCAAACTTTCCACTATGTTCATTCTTTTGTGCCTAAATTTTCTAAAATGTGGAACCTGCTGCCCGCAAGGGCCTGCCACTCTACTCCAAATCTTCAAGTATTTAAGTCCCGTGTAACAAACTTCCTCCTTCCTCGTTTAAGACACCCATGGTTCATTATTATTTGGACATTCGGACTTAGTAATTGTTAAGATAAAATAACAGAAGACCTGATCAACATTATATTTTAGTTTAAACTCTAGGTTAAATCGCGGTTGTACACGCGACATTGTAAAAGTGGGCCTAAGTAGACCATTGCTTTAATTAAAATTTCAACTATTTGTAAATATCTTTGTTTAAAATGAATAAATACTAACCATCAATTACTGCTTTTGCTAGACTTGGACTGCTGGGCCTTGTGTCTTTTCCTACTACTATTTCGGGGCGGTCATTCATATTTTCGATGTCATACTCCTTAATTATGTCATTAATGACATTTTCTAATTTGTCATCTCTAAAATATACACCTCGATTTAGAAAGCAAAACTTTAACTTTAGCTAATTTTTTATAATCTAGGTGATAATAGGTATTTTTGCTCTTGTGGTATTTGTATGTTGTGTGGTTGTGACTGTTGTGACAATAGATTTTGACAAATTTGAACGACGAAAATTAAACCAACCTCATTTTCACTACATTCTTCCCTTGTTTTTGCAAACAATTTTTGATTAATTTAAAAAACCGGTTTTTTATTTATACCATTTTTCATAAAATTGCAAAGGTTTAATCTTATTACTTTAATTGCAATGGGAATCGACAGGACTATGTGTATACATGGTGACGGCTTTTTACAGTAAAACTTTGCATTTAATTAAAAAGTGTGTACTTGCTTAATTCAAATACTTTATAAAAAAATAGCCAGTCAGTGACATACATTTTTTGACAGATACATTCATTTAGGTATTGCCCAAGTCGCCACTGGACTGAATAAATTAAAGGAAGTTAGGGCTAAATCAGTCTCTTAATGTTGCAAATGTGGGCAATTTTAAATAAAATCTGATGAGGGATAATAAAAGTATTGTTCAAAAAGGCAATTCTTTTTTTTAGATTAACACTTTGTATCTTGGAAACAATGCATTTCCAGACCCATGCTAATATGGGAGGAATTAGTTTTAAAGTGTACAATCTAACAACGAACCGATACATTAAATGTAATGCATTCTTTATTAACTTTGAACACTCTCTTATGGATGTAATCATGACCTTAAAAGTGATTTATTTAAATTCAGCACTCAAAAATACAACTATAACTTTATCTCACTATATATATATAGTATATATATGTATATATATATAGGTATATATGATATATATATATATAGTATATATATATATATTATATATATATATATATATATATATATATATATATATATATATATATATAGTAAGACCATCATTAGTTTATTTTCTAAACAAAACTTCTTATGGTAAACAGAACATGTCATATTATGTTTTTCAATACATATTTTAAAAATAAAATACTTATCACTCTTATCATATTTTAATTAATCCTAAAGAGTTTTGTGGTCCGACAAGACTATTTTTCAAAACAATTTTATTTTTGTCACCAATATTATCATAATTAGGTTTTAAGTTTTGTAATATAGAAACAAAGTTTTAAAAATTTCTTAATTTGGAGAATAGCTTAAAACTGCTTTGAAATGTAAATAATAATGAGTTATTTAATAATGCACGAAAATATCAGTTGTTTAACAAGTTCTTTCACACATAACTTTCCAATCTAAATAAATAATTTACGTTGGTTAGATACATTGATTAAAAACTCAAAATTTACTATTCTGATGTTACTTATTTGCAGATTTAAACAAAATTTGAGTTTTTTTTTAATCATGATTTTTTCAGTTTCAATACATTTTTTTAATATCAGAATCGGCTGTGTGGCACATTTTTAAAAAGGTAATTTTTTGACCAATAAAAAATATACAAGGTGTCCCAATTAAAATAAAAAAGCAATGCAAGAGATTTAAAAAACACGCAGTAGCGAGTATACGACACAAGGTAGAGAATTGTGGTTTTTACCAGTAAGTTGGCTTTAAAATTTGAGCCTCTCAAACCGAGAATAGATTTTATGTAAAACATACAGAAATATGAGTTTCCTAAAAACGTCAAATTTGTCCAACCCTGTACATATATTAAATTTACTGTGTAAACAAGTACCAGATCTTAAAGAATTTGTACAATTTCTTAAGTACTTTCGCAATTATCATCCAACAAAAATATCTATATCGGGAAAATAATTATACCGGTTTGCATAGTAGTTGTATTAAAGAGTTTTATTTCAAACTAGCGGACCCGTGCCCACTTCGTTGGGCGTTAATATCTGATTTTTTTTTGTTTAATTATAGTAAAATATTGTCTATAAAACTCCTGAATAGTGTAGCTTTCTGATTGTGAAAGAATTTTTATGATATGTTTAGTACTTCCGAAGATTAGCAGCTACAAAGAAACCCACAAACAAAGTTACAAACTTTACCTTTTTATACAGTGTGTCTACGTAAGTAGGCGGCAAATGGGAAACTTTTTTATTATCAATTTTACGAAAAAAAGTTATTCCCTATAAAAAGTTCTTGGTCATGGTCCAAACCTAAAATGCAATCATCAGATATCAAATTGTGTCAATCATGTACGGAGTTTGGCCAAAAATGTAATTTTTGCTCAAGAGTAAAGTTTTAAAATTAAAAGTGTGTACAATTAAAAATTACTTTCAAATATGCAATTTTGTTTATTTCCAAAAAATGTTTTTCTGCAATAATGGTTAAAATTTAGGCTTGTACATTAGTGCATTATATTTCATGATTATAAATATCATAGGACAGTTTTAAATAAACTTTAAATTAATTGTTATAAAAATAAGAAAAATGTACAATGCACTAATGTACAAACTTAAATTTTCTCGATTTTCGCAAAAAAAATCCAAAAATGGCATATTTAAAAGTTATTTTTAATTTTAAACATCTTTTGTTTATAACAATTTGCGATATTAGCAAAAATACAGGTACTTTACTCTTGAGCAAAAATTACATTTCTGGCCAAATCCCGTACATGACTGACACAATTTGTTATCTGATGATTGCATTTTAGGTTTTGGAACATGCAGAACTTTTTATAAAGAATAACTTTTTTCATAAAATTATTAATAAAAAGTTTCCCATATGCCGCCAACTTATGTAGACACACTGTATATTAGTATAGATAAAAGTACCTAGCTGAGGAATATAAATATTTTGTCCAGAATTTAATTAAATGTCTTGACTCAGTTAAAAAAAATGAGAAATATCTCTAAAATAGTTTGATTACTCTTATACTCTTTATAGAAAAAAGACAAAGTGTGAAAGTTTGTAAATTTTATAAATGTAAAGGGATGTGGGAGAGTGACACTTAGTACTGTCCTCCTGGAAACTACAAGGAGCACGGAGAGAAAGATAGGGTGGGGAGAGAGACAGAGAAATATTTGTAATGGCTAATTCTTAATAATCCGCCACCAGGAAACTGTCTCTGAAAAATATCTACTATATTTTAAAACATTTATATTTCCGCTTACACAAATAATGTTGACAGCTTTAAGTTTGGCAATGAATAAATAAAATGTAGGATAAAAGGATTAAGATAAGGTATGCATGATCTATTGTTCACAGTTTATCCTATCAACCTGATTAATATAAGATTTCTATTGATTTTTTATTATAAATACTAGTTTAAAGAATAAAGAATGTATATATTTTATTACACAAATATATTATAGATATATACCTTGTTTTTTAAGAGAAATAAACTT
The DNA here is from genome assembly GCA_014170235.1 of Listronotus bonariensis. NCBI lineage: Eukaryota > Metazoa > Arthropoda > Insecta > Coleoptera > Curculionidae > Listronotus > Listronotus bonariensis. The sequence continues at coordinate 12,631 of JACEGR010004345.1, forward strand.
AGTTACCTTAGATGCCTGATCTAAGCCTTGCGCAAGTCTTAAAAAAAACTTATTAAAAAAGTACCTATAGCAAGGCTGTTTTCATTTGAGAATGACAAAAACAAAAACAACCAAATCAGAATGTATTACATTGGTCCAAAAAGTCAGGCACAACAGTTACACATGCAATTTATTTATTTCATCCGATTTTTACATCATTCTTAAATAAACAAGGCACAATTTTAGTACATTATCTCAACTATTTGGGGCATGGCATTAAACCCTGTCTTTAATGACCTTCAAACGGCCCTATAATCATTATCAGGTCATAACCAAGCCTGTCAATAATAGCCAAACAAACAAAGCGCGATGTGGGTGAAAATTATACTGTGTAAAATAATCTCCCAATGTTATGTGATATTGGATCTTGATTAAACAAAACCTATGCTTTAGTATTACATTTTAAAGTAGACCAATTTATAATAACACCTAACATTTTGTATATTAATATAAAAAAATATATTATTACTATTTATAAAGCAAAACTTAAAAAAAAGGTTGTCCAGTAACTCTACCGACAAACTTTAAGGGGTGAATCTATGATGAAAAATAAGAAAAAACTTCATATTATTATGAGCTATGTTCTAAACGCTTAGTATTTCAGCTACAGGGTGTTAAAAATTTATAAAAATAGTTTTCTTTAATTCTTTTATACTTTCTTTTAATTCTTTTATACCAATTCAGATAATTTTAAAAAATTTGGAGGACGCCTCCTAGACATCAGAAGAGATTTTTTTACATAAAAGAAAAAATAGCTACCAGTGTCGTCCATGAAGGGTTTAAGGTAATATAAAATAAAAAATGGTGCACCACTGCACTTTTCTAAAATAAAAATAGTTTATTAAATTCTCATTTAGTTTGGAACAAATTTGATTCCTAACTTTTTTTATTTGATGTATGGTATTCCATATAAATAAATAGTAATAATTTTCAGCATGGTCAAAACCCTATCTAATTAAAGAATAAGTAACAAAGGTGATTTCTTTTACTGTAGATTTTAATATTAACAATATAAAATGACCATGCCGAGAATTGGTATAAAAGTTATTATAAAAATACAAAAAGAAATTCTTAAAATTTTTAACACCTTGTACTTCAAAAACTAAGATGTTTGGGACATATGTTCATATAAAGTTTTTTCATGGTAGAATCAGCACCCAAAGTCAGTATAGTTTCTGAAAACCCCGTATAATTTAAAAAATATATAAAACGGGAACTCACGTAACATTCGCAATCTTGGTAGCCCATTTCTCCCAGCTTTGTTCCAGCATTTCTCCCATGGGATCAACTAATTTTACACCATTATCAGGTTCGGGATTATGTGAAGCTGTTATCATTACACCAATTACAGCTAAGAAAAAATCATAAAATCAGTAAATTACCACAGTATTGAGGATGTTTTTTATACACATTCAGCTAAATAAAAACGTACACAGACAATGCGTTGAAAGCAGGCGGTTTAAGGTGTGTAGAACACTAACAGGTAGAGTTTAGACAAAGAATGACGAAGTGCAAACAAGGTGACGCACCGGTCCCGCTTTGTTGTTGCTTTACTGGTCTATTTACCTTATGATTTGGCTGAATGTGTATAATATAAGTAACCACATCTATAATTATTATTGTCAGAAGTAATAATTTACATTTTATTTTTAAGGGTTTGAGAATATAAATATGATTAATTTTCGATGCATGATATATACCTAGTTTAATTGAAATTTTTTTAATTTACCTAAAAATTTCTATGGGCATATCTTATACCAAGAAATAATAGCAAAAAAATAACATCAAGATATACTTATTATCTTACCTTTTTGTACCGGGCCCGTAGGACTGCCAATAGGCCCATGCGGTACATCACATAGTCCAAATCTGTAGCCCTGCAAATCATATAGCAAAATATAAAAAAATTTGAAGTATTTTGTGAAATACAACCCTAGAAATGCAAACTTGGAGATTAGCACAATGATCTTACAGTACACTTTGATTTATTTTTTAAATTCTTTCTGGCAGTGTTTCATCTATCCATTTGTTGTAATAATGTAAATTTGACAACACTGGTCTTTGCAACTTTCTTAATGTGATGAACTTTGTATCATCCAAGTTACTAAATCACTTATAGAATCCAGTTGTAGTCAAGGGACTTCTTTAGAAAAGTCAAAAGACATCAAATAATTGTGTTGTTCTCCATTTAATTAATTAAAATGTAACATTTAATTCAAAGTAATTGGTACCTTAACTAATTAAAAAGAATGAAGAAATTGATGGTAAAAACTTTCTTACACAAAAGATTTTTGTCTTGTAATTTTTTAACAAGAATTAATAAGTATTTTAATTACATTGTTTTAAGTAATTTGTAATATATTGAGGCGCGACATTGTCTAATTTAGATTTTTCCTACATTAGGATAATTGTACATAGCCTGGCAACAAGGCATGGAAATCTCTAGCGATGACAATACATCCAGAAAGTTGTAATCCCAATGAGTCGCAATTTCTTGTGAGCCACTAAAAATCGACTATTCGATTTTAATGTATCTGTCAACATATTTCAGTAGCTTTATAGGTTGAGATATTACCCTGGAACGGTTTTTAAAAATACTAATTGCTAAGAAATAGAGGAGGAACATAAAAAAAATGATTTATAAAAAAAATAATTGCTTATAAATAAATATTTTTATAATAAATAAAAGGAAATTTACTAAACGTCTCGATGTTGTAGATTTTTCTTGTATAATAAAATATTTGTTAATCTATTAACTAAATGATCGCATAAGAAAATTTTGCTGCTCTCTTACCAGAAAAAAGATATAAACACTATAATGCGCTAGACCCGGTTTTATTTAGCCTGGAAGACTGTAGAAGTTAGAAGCATGTTTGGAAACTTGGCATAAGGCACAGCGCTTGGAGTAGCGCGTGTGCCTTGGCCACTGTTTAGTGCATTCAATGGCTAAATCGGCTAAATAAAACGGGTCTCTGGCACATTAAAGTAAGGGTATAAATCTTTTTTCTGCCAAGAAGTTCCTAAAATTTTTAATTACTCATAAATTTCTAAAAAAAAAAATTCAAAAACCGTTCAGAGGTATTACTTTCAACCTATTAAGCTACCAAAATATGTTAATAGATACATTAAAATTAAATAGTGGATTTTTAGAGGGCCGCTTAAGAAATTCTGAAAAATAATTATTTTTTTACTTACACTATTTCTAGTATTATTTACTTGCAATTTTTAAATTACACAATTGAGTCCTCCCAACTTTTTGCAGTCAATATATTATGCCAATGTAAACACACATAGATCAAATTTATGACTATTCAATAATAAAAGGTTTATATGACTAGTAATTATAATAATATCTAAGCATTGATTTATCATTGAACACAAAACTTTAGCGCTAAGCTTAACCTAAAAATTTTAATAGCTTTTAGTTTTTGGATACTTTTTAAATTTCTCAGTTAGTAAGTTATGTGTACCATTTGGAACTCTCATTATTTGGTAAGGTACAGGGTTTTCATTTATATTTTACCACCCATATACAATGATAACTAAAAAGATAGAAAAAAACTTCTTGTATATAAGTTTTAAGTTTAAAAGTTTTATACTTTTTCATCTGTTATCTTTTGAGAATAAGAAAAGAAACAAATGAACATCAGAAACTTAAGAAAACTAAGGAGTAAAACTTTTAATGGAACACCCTGTATATTAGGTCACCATTAAGAAGGTATTTAAAAGAGCTTTTAAAAAATACCACATTTGATACATTGACATGATCTCTAATAGTTTTAGAAATATGGCCTTTTAAATCTGAAGAATAGTAGATATAATTTTCATTAGATCTGCAGGTCTAAGCTGTAAGCACTAAGCTTAGTACTGTAGGCAACTATAGTACTAGAAATTATATCTACTATTTTTTAGATTTAAGGGACCCTATTTCCAAAACTATTAAAGATAGATATATTAAATGGTGTATTTTTAAAAGTTCTATTAAGGACCTTTTAATGCGGACATAATATACAGGATGTTCCATTTAAGAAATAAAAAATTCTTAATTTTTCTTAACTTTCTAATTTTTATTTGTTTTTTTGTTATGCTTGAAATATAACAGAAAAAAACTTATGATTCTTTTACACAAGAAGTTTTTCTCTATCTTTTAGTTATCATTGTAATTGGTTGGCAAATATACAGTATTAGCCATAATGATTGGAAGATTTGAATTTTGTAAATATTACTGGTATTCTTAATGAATTTTGTATTACTATACTAAATGCAGGGGCGGTCATTGATGCCATATCCTTTGTAACCAATATATTTTTACACACATAATTGCAAATATGGGTCATTTTATGATGATATGGCCACCCCCAGGGTTGGCCCGAAGGATAAGGGTGAGTGGAATAGAAAAAGAAGTGGGAATCAGGTGAGGAGCCAGTTTGTTTTTTTTTGCTCTTCAAAATTTAGACCTTCCTTAAAATTTTTGAGCCGGCCCCTGGTAGCCCCCCTCGAAAAGTTTAAATGACCACCTCTGACTAAATGAAAACCCTGTACTGAATGAATAAATGAATCAATCATTTTAGGAAACCGAGATTTTTAACAAAAATATAACGATAATGTTTTCCACATGGATCTCATATTATGCTAGTGTCCTCCCTCCCAAAACATTTTCAAAAACTATTTTAAGTGATCATTAAATTTACTACCTGATTTTGAACAGTTATTCCGTAACAAATTGCCAATTTGTTATAGAGTTCTGTATTTGCGTAACTTATAATGTTTCTGTTTCTTTTATAACTTTTGCTAAATACAATTAAATCCTAAGTGGTAACAATATTTTTTAATGTGAGTTCATGGTACTATCATAAACCCAGCTTTCTAAATAGGTCTAGGTCAGTGTCATGTTAGTAAAAATTAAAATAAAAAAATGTTGTGAAGAGGAAAGAAGTTCTTTTAGGTCACAAAAGGCTCTTTAACCCCTTTAAACTTAACCTCACAAATCTAAATATTTACCTTGTGCGGAAGCCTGCAGTCCCATATGAGATATCACTTTTCACAGTTTTCGGGTACATTTCTCTGGCGAAAGCGTACACTGTTCTGCACCTCGATTTGTTAGATTTGTTATTATTTGCCATGGTACGGCTTTTGATAAAGGTACTCGAAAGTTGTTTTTGGGAAGGCCGAGGAACAGGCAGGGCGAGGGGCGCGACGCAACGACTGCGGCAAAACGTGAGTGCGAGAGAGATAGACGGATGCGATAAGCATATTTGAAAAGCGGCGTTGCCGATGCAATCTGGAAATTTTCAGTAGGAAGATATCGATTGAAAAAAGGCTTGGGTATCCAAAGCAAAGTTCTTTGTTCCAGGTCCAGGATAAAAGATTATAAACAATACCTTTTCCTCATGAAATATCAAGTAGTTAAAACAAATTATTCCGCTTTTAATAGCAAGAAATACTCCGGTAATGACGGCATAATAATGGATCGAATACTTTTTTTTTAAATCAGTTCTTTATTCAGATAATCCACATTTCAAATTTACAATAAGTACCTACTATAAACTATATCTAAACAAAGAAAAATTCTCAAAACAATGCTTTAAGCATTGGTACCGAGAATACAGTTAACAAAATAATAACAAAAAAATTTTGGTTTCAAAACACAGAGAGAAATAAAAATTAAAACCTAAAAAATGTAATTCTTCAGCCGTCCAACAAACCTGGCAAAGGATAGCTCTTCCCTTGTTTCCAAGGGGAGTTGATTGAAAGTATGCGAGGCTGCGCCCATCGGACTCTGCAGTGCCTTATTGGTTCTTGCACTTCCCAAACGTATATCATTACAGTTTCTTAGATTGTGGTGATGAATTTGATTTACATGTTTTATGGTTGAATTGCTTTTTGGTTTTTTTGAATTATTTTATAGATAAGCTTTGATTGTTCTAGCTTTAGTATTTGGTTTATTTGTTTGATGTTTAGTAACTTATACAAAGAATCACTAGGAGTAAGCCGATCAAGGACAAACAGATTTTTTAAGATTTTGTTTTGCAAAACTTTCACTCTGTTAAAACTGGTCTGGTTACATGTTCCCCATATTGGTATTAAATACCTTAGAACTGATAAAAAATAAGCATTATAGATCGCATACTTGGCATTATTACTCAAAAAGTGTTTGCATCTATATAATGCTCCTGAAAGAGAAATAATTTTTGTTTTTATGTGGTCTATGTGACCATTCCAGTTTAATTGCTCATCCACAATCAAACCCAAGTATTTTATTTTTTCAACCCTTTCTAACAATGTATTATTTAATTTTATTTCAAAGTTACCTATTATTTTATTTTTTTGCTTAAATATGATATATTTGGTTTTATCTAGGTTTATTTTAAGTTTGTTCTGCAAGAGCCATTGATAATATCTTTGTAAATCACTATTTACCATTATTTGCAATTCTTCCATATCTTTAGCGTTATAAACTAATACAGTATCATCCGCAAACGTATAATACTGTGCACGAAGGCCCGAGAGGCGCAGACTCAACACAAACAAAGTATAAAGTAAGGGTCCCAGGACAGACCCCTGAGGCACGCCACAATTGTTAATTACAGTATCAGTCTTATAGTCTTCTATTGTAATGTATTGCCTACGATTTGACAAATATGATTTAATCAAACTTAAGGCAACACCTCTCACACCCATTCTCTCAAGTTTCTCAATCAGTAAATCATGATCGACAACATCAAATGCCTTTCTTAGATCCACAAATACCGCAACAGCGATATTTCCATTATCAAGACTGTCCGATAAATAATCAAATCAGATCAAAAGTAGCATACTTGGTCTTACAATTAGTATTAGTGGTAAATGGAAACAAATGTTGACAACTAAAAAAAATACTTACATACAATAAAACGGTGCAAGGCGGTGTATTAACAAGAAAAAAAAGAACGATCCGTGACAACCAAAAAAAAGGCCCCCATACACTTAAAAACCACTTAATTTATTGTATGTTATAGCCCATAGCATTATATTCACCACATTCTCTTTCGAGGGGAGGGGCGTGCACCCTGCCCTCCCCCATCAAGAGTCACCACCGCTTAGTATCAACTCTATTTCTTTCTTATCCACGAATCTTCTCTCTTCATTGATGTTCATTCCTTTCATAGTTTTGCTGATGGTAGTATTTGTAACTTTAATAAAATATTCAATTTTTAAGCCAGTCCTTTTTTCTCCTATCACCCATCTGGGTCACCTTAATGGATTGACCCAAGATTTAAAAACTGCCTGAAAATCAGTAATTTAATCCTTTTTTTCCAGGTTTCACGCATTTCCCATTAGTTTAAAATAAAAAAAAGAACACGATTTTTAATCACCATATGATTTATTCTGGTCCACAGTTTTTATAAAGACACTACGTTAGTAAATGTGACTGAAAATAGTTTAATGACAAAAAATAAAATAAAATGTCAAATGCTTTGGGTGTCGTACTGGGCGAACGCGTCCTTTTTTGTCGGACAAGTTTACCACAATGTTTTACATGCAATTTTTAAACATTGTGCCAAAAACCGTAAAGGTTACAGTTACGTAACCCTCCTGGTGTGATCGATACCCGAAACATGTGTTTGATTCTTATGGTTTCATGACTGTAACCCTTAACATTTTTGGCAAAATGTTTAAAAATTGCATGTAAAACATAGTGGTAAACTTGTCCGACAAAAAACGGACGCGTGCGCCCAGTCCAACACCCGAAACATTTGACATTGACAGGCTGGGTTAAAGCGTCCCTTCTATATATGGCGGTATGAATATCGGTGGTAGACTCGTGAAAAGGAACACCCCTTAAACAGTTTTAAGGGTGTTTTTATTATTAAGTCCATTTCATTACTGGCCCAGAGACTATAATGTCAAAATTATAATAATATTACAATATTATTGTAAAAAGACAAAAAGAGTCAATTGGGAAAGTTAATATCTATGGAAAAAACTAGTGCAACTAATTTTTTAGGGTATCTGTCAATTTCTGCAAATTATGCCTCTGAAATTACATTATCTGTTTGAAAACGAGTTTGATAAGAGATAACTTAATAAATAAGAAAAATAAAAAGTTCTTTTTTTATGTATGCATCACATCTATGTAGGTATATTCATGGCCAGACTTGTTATCCAATTACAAATGTATTTATTATTTCATGGCTTTAAAGCAATCTTAACAAATATTACAACAAGCCAATTTGAAATTACGAAGACATTTTATTTACACTGATGATGTCACTTTTGTTTATTACAAAAATGATCTCAATACCCTGTATATTGCATAAAATGGTTCATAAAATCAAAATGTATTAAAAAAATACAGTATACGGCAACACCGCCTATCAATGATGACTAACGAAACGGCTGGATGTTTCATGTTTCATTCCAAATTGTTCACCTTTCACTCTCGAGTGAACTCACACATTTGAAATGATCAAAATGCACTGTTAGAAACTGTTTTGTTTAAATACATAGAAAAAAGAAACTAAAAATTTTTTCAATGGTTTAAATAATTTAATTGTCTCAGGGAAGCTCAGAGATAATATGGATCACTTGTGTAAGAAAGATAGATATAGGTATCTTCGTTTTTCGTTGCACACAAGGTTTTCAAGCAGCGCGCCCTGATTTTATTATCTGTACCCATAAGCTTAGTTTTATTACTAATAAATACTTTATGGTAATACATCCACTTACACTTTTTATTAGATTCAAATTAAATTAAGTATGTTAATAGATGTGTTTATTATGTAATAAATTGGGTATAATGATGACACACTTTAAAGGTGGATTATTATAAAGGTTGGATTATTCGTTATAACAGCATACCTACCGGGTGTAACGAATTTATTAGACAAGCCATTACTCCTAGAGTAGGTATTAGACATACAGGAAAACGCTCGGACCCGTCAATTTCTGATTTTAGGGAAAAACATTTTTTTGCCTCTTTCACCCCCTGTACTGCAACCGTCTAGCAGGGGTGAAACTTACCTCCAAATTTTTATTGGGAAAAGGGGTAAAGTGATACCTTATTTTAAAGGGCTTTACCCTGATTACAACTACCAAGTTTGAAGCCTCTGAAATGATTTCCGTTAATATGACAGCTTGTCAAAATTTTAATTTTTATTTTATATGTATAAGAGCAAACTTGTTTTAATTTAGAGGATATAATAAGGGTCAATCGATCTTCAATATTACATATCAAATAATCTTTCTGGCGAGGGTGTGAGTCAGCCTTACATTTTAGGAGTGAATCAATATCTCATTTTGAAAATCGTTTAAAGTAGCTTGCTCTTACAGGTAATTTAATATTATAATTTAAAAAAATAAAAATCAAAATTTTAACAAGCTGTCATATTAACGGAAATAATAGCAGAAACTGCAAATTTGGCAGTTGTTATCAGAGTCAAGAGACCTTCAAGATAAGGTATCACTCGGCCCCTTCTTTCATTTAAGATTTTAGGGGAGTCTCACCCTGCTATATCAAAATCAAAAATTGACGGGTCCGAGCGTTTTTCCTTTAATGACCTGGAGCGCCCAAAATTAGCTCTGTTTCGTTTTCAAATGGCCACCCTGTATTATGTATTATTATCAAAATGAGACTTGGTATATGTTAATGGTATGACAATATAGAGGAGAGTTGACGTATATATTTCACTTTCCAGTCACTTCCAGTTTAAGCGGAAATGGCTCCAATTTTTAATTTTCAAATGAAGCATCCCATATATTTTATAATTTTTGGATTTCTGAGATAATTATAAGGCAGAATGTAAAATTTTAAAAGTCTACTATGATTTTTTTAGAGTAATTTTTAATATTACATCTAGGTGGCCCTAAGTGATGTTCCGTGCCGGACGAAGCTTTTTTGAAGTGAAGCGAAACTATAAATTTTGCGCCCACCTTGGATTTTGAAACATAAGACGGGTAACGATTTTTGGCCGAAATAAATTGAAGAACTGCTTTCTTGCACCCTATTTTGGCGCCCCCCTTTTCCCAGCGCTGAAGCAGTCGCTTCACAGCTTTAAGCTTAATCCGGCACTGGTGATCATAGAAAAATACAATCGCAAAGTTTAAGTGAGTAATATGAAAGATAGAAATTAAATATTTGACAAATTAACATTTTCGTGTCTATTATTTTTTAAATAGCAATTTTTTTAAGCAAGCATTTTTCAAATAAAGGATTTATTTAATGAATCCAGCGACACCAATATATTTGCTATTGGATTCAAAGTTATAAATAAAAGACCATATCCACCTGGATGCCATTATACTATACATATGTAAGTGGCTATCAAAAAATCAAGTAGGTAAGTGTAAAAATATTTAAAGTTGTCACATAACTATTTAGAATTGTCTCAGGGATTCAAAAATGTTAAAATATACAGGGTGTTTGGGTAAAAATTTAAAATTAGGTCATTTCCGGTTAAACCGGAAGTAACCAAAAAGTAAAAAATATGCGAAAATTCTCCTCTTTCCATATCATTTACCTATACCAAATCTCATTTTGATATGTCTAATACTCTAGAAGTTATGGCTTGTCTAATAGATTCGTTTACACCAGGTATTATACAGGAGTTAAGTATAATATAAACATTTATTTTGACAGACTATTATTAAAGTAGTTTTAAAATAAAAAGGTTAATTAAACATGGATAACAATAAATTAAAAATTTTTAGTTACTTAATTTAAAGAAAATATAAAAACTGCACAAGCCAGTGGTGTACATTTTCTTGTCAGAAATATTTGTTAAGGTGCTGCTCGAGACGCTACTGAAAGTAATAAGTTTTGTTATGCTAGGACTAAATTAGCCCCTTAATATCATAAGTATAAGATCGCTAAATTACAACCAAACTTGATAAAGGATATTGAAGATATGTATGAAAAAACAATTTATTTTTAAAAGTTTGAGAACAAAGAATTTGCGAACCCCTGTTTATATGAACTTCTTATCTTAAAATTACTTACATAATTCTCTGGTAAATTTAATGTATTATACTTATGTTTGATTAACACCCAAATTAATTAAATACATTAAACTTAAATCTACTAGTTTATTTATAACTGCTTTCACCTTTGTTTTCAAAAAGTTGGATCAAATCAATTAAAAATTATTAACGCCTTGAGTGGGTTACTGATGTAAACTATGCAAATTTCAATGTTTTGATAATATAAATTCGCTAATTGAATAAGCAGTAATGTTAAATCAAGTGTCTACCATACTTTAATTAAAAATATATGTCTATGCAGGGTTGTCTAAAAATAACACATTAAAGAGCTATTAACGTTTTTAAATTTAACTCCCAAAGGCGATAAAGGCCCTCCTACACCAATTTATAAAGTTGACGTTTCCGTTTCCCTGTGGGTCTATTCTCCAATACAGTGGCATATGCGACTTATGCATTAAATAAACGGGTCTCAAAATTTAGCACAATTTACATTTTATGGCCGTTAAAAAATGTATTTTTTTATCGATATTTATAGAAAAGTAGTCTATTTTATGCCCGTTTTTACCAACTCTTTTAGGTAGAGAATAACTTACGGTAACTTAATGTAAGTTATTCTCTACTTATCGTTAGGGAAACCCTAAAAAGTCGGTGGAAACAGGCATTAGTGCCCTACATAAAGTGTTAAATAGGTAGGTTTTGGTTAGTAAAGTTTGACACTTTTTTAGATTAAATTAATTTTTTGTTTCAAAGCCTAATAAAATTTATTTAAATATGAATTTATGCAATGTAAAAGTAAACGCGAAAAATTCCGCCACTATTTCTTTTAGTTCATGTGTCACTAAATTTAAAATTAGACAGTATACGAATAAATTTTATAGAAATAGTTAATATCATATTGAATTTGGATGATTCAAAATTATAATTATAAAATGTTTATGGTCGTGGAAAAGTTATAGTATGCAACATATTCATAGTGTCTTTTTTACTCGTGGGATTGCCGCACTCGCCTGACGATTCGTGCTATCAAACCTACCATTTGTAGAAAGAAAAATCACCTAACTTTTTACATAAATGTCCTCTTTCATGGCTTTAAAATAAATAAAATACAATTTTCTTGCCTCTTAAAATACAAGAGGTCATCAAACGTAAGGCGGCACTATTGCTAACTTCTTTATTATTGGAGATAGAAAGCCGGTAAAATTAAAGAAGTAGTAGGTTTTCTGCTGAATAACGTGCTACCAACAGAAAAAACAATTTATCATTGTCTTTTTGATTTATTGCAAAAAAACTACTGTCTTTTTCAAATAGAACACCCCATATATTATGTTACCATTTAAAAATCTAATAAATAGCTTTAAAAAACGTCCATATGAGATATATACAATTTTTAATAGTCGAAAATATGGCCGTCCTCAGAAATTTGATAGTAAACTGGCATTTCTAAATAAACCACTCTATATATTTCATTTTCATTGAGTAGATTAAGAAAACACCAAATTTGTTATGTCTATTTCTTATTACTCTTATAGTTTTTGAAATACGACTATAAAAATCTAAAAATTAGGTTACATTTTCATTGTATCTACAGCTCTGAGCTACGAATTTAAGCACTAAGTTTACATACTTCGAAAACTATAAGAGATAGACATATTAAATATGATATTTGTTAAAGCTCTTTAAAATATCTGTTTAATTGTGATAAAATATACAGAGTGCTTTAGTTAAAAATATCCAGTTTACTATCAAATTCCTGAGGATTCCAAAAACTATTAAAAATTGGATATAACACGTAAATACTTTTTTAAAGCTTTTTATACATTTTTTGAATAGTGATATAATCTACAGGGTGTTTCATTTAAAACCCATAGTTTTTGCAATAAATCCAAAACCCGATGTTTAATAATTGATTTTCTCTTGGCAGCACGTTAATTACCGGAAAAAATAGCACAACTTTCCTAATTGAACCGGCTTCGTGACTACAATAATGGTAGGGGCCCCAGAGAGGATTTCGGGATTTACTACAGCGCGGCAGATTAATATACCGGAAGATACCTTGTACCCGGTTAAGTAGATACCTCCACCTAATATGAGCCCCGTATACAAGGCCGATCGTAAAAAACACAAATATAACCATCAGAAATTATCGAGCGCGTCAGATTAAGATATCTATAATCTGACAATTTGAGAATGACGTAAAGAAAACAGCGGGCTGAGGGCTACAAAAAAATCATTTTGACAGTTTTGAGCGTGGCGATTTTTTTAATTTGAAGAATATACTTAAAGAATAACCAAAAATATATTTTAATCCGATACGATTTGAACGATTTCGACAAGTCGAAATAATAACAATATTTTTTGAGGAATCTTGGTTCTTGGGTTTGGACCGCGTCAAATTAAATCGTTTACCGACGTTTCGCCATCGATTGCACAATGCACCTTTAGGGATCTTACTCTACGAGATTAGAACACTAAATGTAGAGTAAAGATCTCTGAAGATGCCTCGTGCAATCAATGGTGAAACGTCGGTAAACGATTTTAATTTGACGCGGTCCAAACCCAAGAACCAAGATTCCTCAGTTGACCAAGGCCGTGAAAGCTTCCGTTCTATAGCCGCTTCTCCCACCGATGAAAATGTATACATTATATAACATTTTTTTCTTCTTATCATCTAATCTTTGCAATCCAATAGGTCTCTTTGAACCTCGAGTAAATCCCCATTTAGCATCGTGGGCTCTCCTACCACAATAAAGAAGTACGCAATAGTGCCGACTTAAGTTTGATCACCCTGTATAATACTTAAATTTGATAAGGAATAGGTATCCGATCTCTAATTGCTTATTTATTATAAAACACAAATCATCCTGTATACAGCTTCAAAAAGTCAACAAATCTAAACAAAATTCATTATTTATTTAAAATATCTCACCGCATATTGTCGTTTGGACAAAACAAAGTCGGATAATGTTATTCTCTTTCATCCTTCTTTATTTTCTTTATGGGTTTATTGCTTCATGAGTCAGTCATCAGTTGTTTAGAATTAGAATTAATTTTATTTGGGGGACAGCCACCAGAGTTTAAAATGATTTATGAGGCAGCTGTTTTAGTTTTACTGTTTAATCGTTGGTTTAATTCAGTACAATTTTTATTTGTTTTTAAGTGTGGGCCTAAATAAACTGGAAGAAATAAAACGTTTGTGCTTTTAAAGATGTTTTATTTAAAAACGTCTGTGTATAATACAAAATAATTTGTATAAAGATGTAAAATTTAAGTATAAAAATTAATTATCATTATAGAGACATAATGTCTAGCTATTGTTTTTATCTTTATATGCAGAATGGCCCAGCTAAACATTACAAAAACAAGTGATACAAAAGTCTAGTTGGAAAAATAAGTTAGTCTATACAGGAAAGGTTAAAAGGTTGCACCAAATACAGTAGTCCTACATTCTTTGAATGTTTGGCAGGATTTACTTTTTATTTGACAAGAATTAAAAAAATATATATTTTTTTAAATTTTTGACACTACGTTTGGATATGTTTAAGGCTTGTGAGTCGTTTCTAGTAATGTCTTAGATGGGCCATTCTAAATACAAGATACAAAAAATATTTTTAAAAATGGACGGATATATCTTACTGATAAGTGCACTTCGTAAGCATACAATTATATAAAATTTATGTTCACCAGAACATGGTGCTTAAAAGGTGTATAAAGACTTAATTACCCACATGGATTATTTAAAAATATACCCTTATTGTTCTTTTTAGTTTTAAATTTTGTTATTTGTTTACAAGCACAAAATGTTAAAAAAATTTGGATCTGTAAAAAGTCAAATCTTCACGTCTTCTTAAAAAGCAAAGCAAGAGTTGATTTCTTAGCTGAATTCTACTTTGGTTAAGTTAACCATTCTATGATATTAACTGCGGTTTGGGTTCTGAATTGTATGTTATGTAAATGTTATATTAGAAACTAAAATGTAGGAAACACGGTTAAAAAAATGTATATTCACTATAATAAAAAATGTTGATAAGTATGTCTGTAAACACCTTCCAACCAGAACTAAGCACCTATAAAATCTAAAAACTTACCCTATTATTTGTTTTTACAAGGTTCATATTTTTAACAGTCAGCATAATAATAAAAACTAATACAATCAGATCTAAAATTTACAAAATGGCTAAAAATTAAAAAGTGATGAACTATGTTTTTTAATAAAGTGTATTTAGAATGGTCAAATAGATCGCTGAATTTAGAATTTTAGTTTATTAGGTTTTTAACCTAGGTTGGCCACTTTCATTTACCATAAAAAAAAACAAACAACTTTTATTTTACGATTTTTCAAAATACTGCATTATGGATGGTCAATACATTTTTAAAGTAACCAGAACTAATGTACTATATTCCAAATAGAACTAGAAAATACAATAAAATCAAAATTTAAAAAAATAGCTTTTGGTTTACCTGGAAGAAAGCGAAACTTGAGAAAAAATATCTCTTTAGAAATTATTTTTTACCTTATCTGGTAAGTCTCAGTCACGATTACAGAGTGTAAGCGTCGAATGGAAAGTTTTAAATATCTTTATGTTGCCGGTAATAACTACAATATTTTGTGGTAAACAGCGTCTTTAAACCAGTTTATATACCTTAGAAACGCTCCGCGGATAATATTTGTTTATTTCGAGCGGCCAGTGGTGGAGCTTTTCCGCTTAAGAATATTGCAGCCAGCTGATTTAAAAAAAAGTTCTTTTATACTCGTATAAAGATCAAAGACAGCGCTCTCACATTTTTCGCTCTACGCTAGCCGCTTACGCTTAGTATCGTGCCCGAGGCCTTATGCTCAATACTACTTAGAAAATAAAATCACATTTTTACAACTCATTGTGCATAACTACTTAAATATAAGCATAAAAACAGCCATAGTAGCTAAAAGACTTAAAGAAGTTATTAGAGATGGCGCACCAGCATGGCAATCAACTATTCGTCTTGCTCTCATAAAATCAGGCCCTAGATATGCGGAGTAGTATCGTTTGCTTGGCTCAATAACTTTTAGTTGTGTTGTGGCATCTTGGAAGATCAAGTCAGAGTATGGAGGTTCTGAAGTAAACATGCTAAAGCTGAAAAAATAACATTTTAAGGTTTTGGCGCCAACTTTTAAGAAAAGTAAAAAAATATTGTTTGGAATTTTTGGCGATGAAACCATTCCTTGAATTCATTTCCAAGGGGCAGTCGATTCATAATTTTAATAAATTAAAGGGCGTATCTTCACGTACTGTTCTGAGGTCCATACAGGGGTCCAGTAACTTCACTGACAAAATTTAATTCTACAATAAAAATTAGGATAAAAACTTTATATGAACATACATTATGTCGTAAAAGTCTTATTTTTTGAACTACGGGGTATTAAAAATTTAAAAAGAAACACTTTTTATAATTATTTTTATACCAATTCAGATATTTAAAAACAAAATTGATCGACACCTTCTATGCATCAGAAGACATTTTTTGGTAAAGAATAAATTACAAAGGTGATTTTTTACTGTAGAATTTGATATTAGTGATACGAAATGACATGCCAATAAATGGTTTTTATTTATTTACGCCCACCATATATTAATCTTAAAAAATCAAGAGATCCAATTTGTTCCAAACCATATGGGAATTTTAAAAATATTTTCATTTTAGAAAAATGCCGTGGCTTACCATTGCAATGTACAAATGTCTTCTGATGCATAGGATGCTTTCCCCAAATGTTTTTAAAGGATTTAAATTTGTTTAAAAGATACTTTTAAAAAAATCTTTTCTTTTTATTTTTTGACACCCGATAGTTTAAAAACTAAGATGTTTAGGACATATGTACATATAAAGTTTTTTTCTTTGTCAGTAGAAATACTGCACACCCTGTACCCAGTGACTGGCCTGACTGTTAAACCATATGGAAAACTTTCTTTATTTCTCAAAAATCCCTGCATATCGCTATCACAAAACACTGATCAAAGTTTGAAAAAATGGTAGTTATGCGAGGTAGATGAAAATTTACAAAATTAGTATCAGAGAAAACTAGCTCTATTTTTTAACTTAGGACAAAATATTATTTTGAAAACTTTTTAAAATTAAAGGATATGTCCTAATTTAAAAAAAAAAATCTTTTTATTGAAAACTCAAAAATAAAATATAAACATGATGTACTGACCATGAAAATTGTTCTGAATCAATTCTATGGCTTTCTTTCCATTTCTTCATTTTTTTTGTTAAAAATATAAAATTTAAAATAAATACTGTTTACATTTTAACAATAATCTTTAAAAATATTCTCTTGATATGCGTAAGACACCTCTTCTAATAAAACATTTTCTAAAACAATTCATATCTACAGACTGTCCACGGATGGGGTTAACAAGAGGTCAAATAGACAAAAAAATTTTTTTTATAAAATATTTTTGCTTGTACAAAAAATAGGTTTGACGGAGAGAAAATGTTGATTTTGTATACAGGGTTCGTAAAAACTTAAAAATCATTATTTTTCCCCAAGAGTAAACTAGCTTAATTTTTTATTTTTAAGCAAAATATCATTTAGAAACCTTATTTAGAATAGCATTTTGAATTAATTTATTAATGTTACAGGGGTATCAAAAACTTTCATGAATCTGATTCTGAGGTAATTATCAAAAATTAACTATTTTAAATTTTTATAATAAAATAACCTAAAAACACTCTCATAAATTTCTTTTCAAACACCTGCTTTCTACACAACACAATTTTTTATCAGTTAATGAATGTGATCAAGGCGTTTTCGCAAAATTATGAAATTCAATAAAATTGTGTATTATTGTTTTTATCAACTACAAACATTATTCTTAATAAATTTTTGACATTTTGCTTAAAAATTAAAAATAAAGGTAGTTTACTCTTGAAGAAAAATCATGTTTTTTAAGTTTTTATGAACCCTGTATAGAAAATCAACATTTTCTCTTCCTGAATCCTATTTTTTTACAAGCAAAAATTTTTATGAAGAATGAGTTTGTTCCGAAAAATTATATTTTTGGTCCATTTGTCCTCTTTTAACCCCATCAGTGGACAGTCTGTATATCCCAAGTTTTTACCTGAATTCATCTGTTGTCTTCCTACCATAAAATGTCTGAGCATATAAAAACAAGTTAATGTACGCATTAATATGTGTTTCATTATATCCATAACCACCTCTAGTTACTATAGCATTTGCTTTCACTTTACCCAAGTTGCATCTTCTATAATCATTAATTTCAGCTCTTGTTCCTGAAAATTAAATAATTATATGTTCAAACGAACCTAACGATTAAATTTTAAAAAAGTTTTGTAATATATTGTAAACAAAACTAACCAAAACAGAATTTTCTAGAACTCACCATCTGGACATAACAGTTCGAAATCTTCAACTAAATTATCTCTCACCCACCATTCTCTTTTCTTTCCACCTGTATTTTCGTACACAGTGGTATGTTTTACAAATGCAACATCTCCGCCTCCCTCTACCAAACACCTAAATGCTCCAGTATGACCATAATAGTCTTCAGAAGCATCTCTTCTACAGTATCTAAGAAAAAAAATAAAAAAATACTCCCCAAAAAAATATCACAGAATAGTTTTCCCAAATGCTATTGCTTTTAATAATTAACGTATCAGCACAATTAAGTAAAGAACAGGAATGATTAAAGGTATAATTAAATTACAAATTCTTAATATTTATTATTATTATTACCCCCTTTCAACAGCACATTATACAGGGCAATAAAAAAAATTCAAATTTTTTTATCACCCTGTAGGATGACAGCAAATAATAACCGTTAGGCCGAAGTTAAAGCTTGACCTTTTCTTAACATTTTATTGTATAGATAACTTGATTATTAAAAGAGAAATATATCCCTTTAAATTAAAGTATTATTGTATTGAAGCTTGTAAAAAAATCAAGCAATGCGATAATTTTATGGGAAATGTATTATGTAAAATATGAAAAAATATAGTGTTCACAATTATACTATAATTACCTATAACTTGATCCATGACACAAATCACACATATTGTCATATGGCACACCAGTATTATACTCTGTACTGATTGCGCCTGGTATACAACTTTTTGTGAAGTACTCTGCAGCCGCCCGAATGCTATTACATCCATATGGTCGTATCCACCCATTGCTTATTAAAAAGGCCATTGGGTACACCCAACCTGCTGCTGTATTTATGCCTCCATGACAAGTATTTTTGGCTAAAATAAAGTTTCATATTTAGCTAAAATGCTTAACGTTAAAATACCTTAAGTTTCTCTCTCTCATATCAGCCATTTTATTTATTACATGTAAAACATATAACTAAAATAAATAAGTAATGTACATTATTTAACAATTTAAAGGCATGCCAACGTTCTAACCGAGAGTCTGATCTAAAGTTGGATTTCCATAAAAAAATTGTTCTTTATACCCATTGATATGACAATGCATATACCCCAAGCGTTTCACGCAAATCTCTCACAATTTTATCCTTGTGGGGATGTCAAAGCGATTACACACACCTTTATATCCGCGTAACAGCGTTCTATGTGCCCTGGCAAAAACTCTCCTATATTTCATTAGAGTGAGCCAGTGTCCTAGTCAAGTCAAAAGCAGGGACTCGATAAAGGCAGACGGCGATTAGCCCCACCAAGAAGGCAATTAGCCCTCACAAAATGAATACCCTTAAATCATGTTAATTTTTATAAAAACTTAAAACTTGTTTAAAACCATATTGTCCTCTCTCTAACCATGTCAAAATAAAAGACCTTTGATCCATTAAATGTAAAGCAATGTCATAAGAGACTTGTTTCCCTGTAAAAACGTTATAAGTGACATGTATATAAAACGTTGTTTTATGGATTTTTTTACTTACCTTCAGAACTTCTTATTAAAGGTTCATAATAAGATGATCCTTATTGCTAAATACATTAAAATACCCATAAGTAAGCAACCAAAGTTTTTTTAATTGAAAGAAAAATATAAAAAGCGTTTTCTTCGTTTTTCTCAAAACTAAACTTTTGTCGGTTAGAACGTTATTTCGGTATACCCTTCAATTTATTTTTCTATTTAAACTTACTCCTTAAATATGTCAGTTCAGTATCTGGATCGGATTCCTTAGCCACAGCTACCACATATGAATCAGCATCTTCCAAATTATAAACTTCACTTATAAAAGGCACCAAGTCAAAGTTGAGTCCAGCAGTGTATACGTCACTGGCATCTAGAACTGTAATATCAGCAGTACCTAAAAAAATACCAGTGAAGTATAGTAGTATACAACTAAAAAATGTTTTTTTTTAATACACTTTTTATACACCTTTTATACACATGTTAGCTGCAGAATTTAGATTTTATCTTAGAAATGTTTTGTAAATTTTAAGTTTACCTGATCTTATTGCCTGCATACAGTGTATTTGAGAATGTCCTTTGTAGCAATCCATTTCTGGTTTCAGTAATTGTGCTTTTAAAGCAGTCTAAAAATTAAAATCAATAGTTTTACTATTAAAATCCTTGATTTTTCTTTAGAATAATTCCAAAAATATTGAAAGATTTAATTTTTTTATATAAAACACTAAAAGGGCCTCTTTCAAATAATATCAAAACCAAATTTTCTGTATGTTTGTTACTTACTCTCATCTTAACACACTTATTTTTCTCCTCATCTGAAGTAACACAAAGAGTCATCCGATTAACAGGACATTCCCTAACACCCATTATAATTTCGTATGATTCCCCCAGGAACGCCTCATAAGTCTGGAGATTTTCTGGGACTGGAGCTATTCCTCTAGCAGAATCCTAGGAAAAATAATTCTTGACTCAGTTGTTGCTTTACAGTTATGCTTTGGAACAGCTAAATAACTTAGATATTTCATAAATTTCTATTATTATTTAAACTTAACCAACTTAATAAAAATAAGAGTGTATCAATATACTCTACTGTCCATTTTTTTTTTTTAAATATCCACTGTTCTTTATTTTTTTCGTGATTTAGTATTTGCAGAGGCGCAACTAGGATTTTCAAATTATTTTATCTAGATGGGACATGAGACCCGCACCATATATATACCAGAGATGCTATTGGCCGTAAGAAGAACACTTTGGTAAAGAAATTTTTATTTTGGAAGTTGCGAAAAATAGTTATTTTTTGGTTAGCCCCCTCCCCTGGGGGCTAACCAAAAAATTACTTTTTCGCAAATTACTAATTACAAATTTTCTTTACCAAAGTGTTCCTTTTATGCCAATAGTATTAGATATACAGTGAGGTCCTAAAGTCCGTCGCCCCCTTCTAACTTCTGAACCGTTCGGTATATTTTCATGAAACTTGAAACAATATTTTATGACCAAGGTCTGAAATTTTTAGATATCAATGACAGCTCTAAATGTCAAGGTGACAGCGGGCGCCATCTTGAAAAAAAAGTTAAATGGAAAGGGGTCTTGTGGCACATCATCTTAAAGCTCCTGATGACTTGTTTGTAACCTTAGAATATAAAGTCAATACCTTCACCTACTAAAAATGGCGGTACTTTTAAAATTACTTAAAATACCTGATTTCGATGGCCATATTTCCGAAATTAATAAAGTTAGATGTACTTAATGTTGTATTTTCTCAAAGCTCTTTTAAATATCTTTTTAATGGTGATGTAATATACAGGGTGTTTTATAAAAAATATATTTATACTTTTTGTCCTACCCTGTATATTATCATTAAATAAATCCTTAAAAGAGCTTTAAGAAAATACCACATTAAATGTATCTAACTTTATTAGATTTGAAAATATGGCCATCTAAATGTGGTATTTAGGTAATTTTTAAAATACCGCCATTTTGTAATAGGTAAAGGTATTGACTTTATATTCTAGAGTTAAAAAGTACTCGCCAGGAGCTTTAAAATGATGTGCCCCAAGATCCCCTTTCCATTTAACTTTTTTCCCAAGATGGCTCCCAGCTGTCACCTTGACATTTAGAGCTGTCATTGAAATGTAAAAAATGCAGACCTTGGTCATAAAATGTTTTTTAAGTTTCATGAAAATATGGTATGGGTCCCATGTCTAAGTTTTTAGATAAAACAAAAATTAAAATCCTAATTGCGCGCCTGAGTATTTGCTATGGTGTATTTGCTATTTATACCTGGAAAATTAAATTTGCATGGTCACCATATCTAGGTGAAGATTCAAATAGATCGAAATATTCGTAATAACTAAAATCGCCTGTGTGGTTTCTTTCAGTTCTATTTATGTCATTGTCATACTGGTTCCTTTCTGGTCCATATCTGGAAATAGAAAAGCTCTGTAAGTAAAAATTAGGTTTCTTTTTTCAGAAACGGCATGTAAATATCCATTTCAATCTAGCCAAAACTGTAGTTAAAACTAAATTGGAATAAACTAAACACGTAAATTCAAGAAGTAATTAGAACATATAAACTCAGAAAATGTTAACATCAAAAAATTATATGCGGCTTTTTTTTCGAAACCCAACATATCAGAATAATTTAATTTGCTCTTATGCAAAGTGGCAGTGCTAAATGTAACGAAAAATATACATTTTTTTAATTAATTCTTAAACTTTTCCCGAATTTTTATTAACGGCACATCAAAGCACAAGTTGAAAACAACTCAGCACAACAGTTTAATTTGCTACTATGCAAGGTGGCAGTGCTAACTCGACATGATAAAAATAATGTTTTTTTTCATTTTTCTGAATTTTTATTAACGACACATAAATATAAATTAAACACAACCCAGCACAATAGTTCAATTTGCTACTGTGCAAAGTGACAGTGCTACTCGACATTAAATTTTAAAGTTTTTTTTTAAATAATTGATAAAGCTAACTTTTCTGAGTTTTAACTGACGGCACATGATAGCACAAGCTGAACACAACTCAGCACAAGAGTTTAATTTGCTACTGTGCAAAGTAGCAGTGCTAACTCGACATGAAATATATTTTTTTGAAATGACTGATTATTTTAATTTAAAGTTTTTATTGACGGCACATGATAGCACGTTTAGTTATACGGCACAGAATAGCACAAAAAAAATATATATTTTTTAAAAAGGCAGTGCTAAGTAGGTACGAAAAACTATCCCCATTTTGTTTCTTTTATATCTCGGAAATGAATGCATAAATAAAGTTTTTTTGACGGCACAGAATAGAAAATAAAAAACAACACAAAAAAACAATTTTTTCAAAAATTAATGGTAAATAGGTACCCCTATTTTTTTTTTTTAAAATATCTCGGAAATAAATGCATAAATAAAGTTTCTTTTAACGGCACAGAATAGAACAAAAACAGTACAAAAAAATAATATTTTTTTCAAAAGGCAGTGCTAAGTAGGTACCCCTATTTTGTTTCTTTTATATCTCGGAAATAAATGCATAAATAAAGTTTCTTTTAACGGCAAAGAATAGCACAAAAACAGCACAAAAACATTATTATTTTTTCAAAAAGGCAGTGCTAAGTATGGCGACATGAATATTGAACGTTTTACATCAAGTATATTTTTATACATACATACCTGTTTTTATTATAATCTTCTTCAAACTGATCCTGTTTATAATTGTTTTCTTGTCCATACCTATAAATGAAAAAGGTTTTAAGTCAAAATATTCTTTAAAAATGTTAGAAGAAATATTAAATTGTTAATACTTCAAAAACTATAAATTTTTGGAATAGACATCCTTATACGAACTTATCCTTATTATTAATACTTAATAGGATAATGTAAAAAAGATAGAGGTTTCCGTTTAAAAAAATTGACTTTTAAAGTTTTTGTCGTAATAATTTTTAACGACTATTTTTGACCACTCTGTATTTATTAACAATTGTGAAAATATCAATACAGTACGCTAAGGTAGTTCTTTCTCTACGAAAACCCAACCCTATTTTATATAAAAGGCTTTTGTTTAGAAGAAATTGATGGTAATGTAATGGCTTGCATACGTCATTTTTGACATAAAATTTAAAATAAGTCAAAAACGGTTGGATATAAATTATATATAGGGTGTTCCATTTAAAATAAGGAAGTTGACATTAACTTCCGGTATAATCGAAAGTGGTAGAGCTGTCTTAGTTGTATGTCCCCCACTGACTTTATAATGTTACCAAATATTCAAAATTTTCCAAATCGTACTTTTCGAGAAATTGATCGCGGCAGTTCCCGGTGGGACACACTGTATTACTCCTCTTTATTTAATATTATACCTTTATTATAATGTGTTTTGCAGATCTCGCTTTCCATTTTAGCCAAAACAAAACGTATGAATTGTAAATTATACATAAACAAACAAAAATAAAACCAACTTCAAAAAATTAAGATAAAAATCCCTAGAATTCACCAAAATTGCCCATATATTTTTAGGTTTAATAGTGCACAATTTTTTACTCGTCGACTTTATCGGAGTTGTTTAGAAAGATGCGTGGAGAATAGTAATTTGAGATATAAAGAAATTTTCTTTCTATATTCTTTCCTTCCTATTTCTAGTCTCTATTGGATTAGAAAATCCGCCTGTTGTTTGTTATTGTTTGTTTGGGTCAGGTCTAGTAATTGAAATTTGACCCCTTCATGACGCCCGATCAATCTGAAATTATAATACATTCCTTATAATTGTAAATCCAAGATAGCCGCCGATACAAAATGGCGGATTACATATTACTTTACTACAAACTTAATATGGGTATCAAATGAAAGGGCTTTATTGGTAGAATAGAGCCCACTATGAAAAA
This sequence comes from Listronotus bonariensis, assembly GCA_014170235.1. Taxonomy (NCBI): domain Eukaryota; kingdom Metazoa; phylum Arthropoda; class Insecta; order Coleoptera; family Curculionidae; genus Listronotus; species Listronotus bonariensis. The sequence continues at coordinate 37,377 of JACEGR010004345.1, forward strand.
ATTAAAATCCAAGATGGCTGCCGCCACAAAATCGCGGATTACATATTTTTTCCTCAACTACCTCAATATGGGTGTCAAATGAAAGGGCTTGATTGGTAGAATAGAGCTCACTAGAAAAAAATCCAAGATGGCCGCCGCCACAAAATGGCAAATTAGATATTTTCCACAACTACCTCAATATAAAATCGTTGTTTAGTTCTGGTTAGTTAGTAGAATGGAGCTTACTATGAAAAATATAATCCAAGATAGCAGCCGCCACAAAATGGCTGATTACATATGTACACAACTATCTCAATATGGGAAAGGGCTTGATTGGTAGAATAGAGATCACTTGAAAAAAATCCAAGATGGCCGCACAACAAAATAGCAAATTACATATTTTCCACAACTACCTCAATATAAAATTGTTGGTTAGTTACAGTGAGGCATTAAATGAACTCAATAGAATAAGAAGTATTAACTAACAACAAAACTAAAAACTTGAAAACAAATTATATTTTAAAAAAATATGTTAATAAGTTTTATTGTACTAAAAGCTAAAAAATAATTTTGTTAGTCCTAGCTACCAGACCGCACCAATCATCTCATTAATCTGGGGTACTGATCAGACAAATAATAAAATCGTTGAGCACTTGAAATTTCTATCATATTATCTACTCTGGATACGCTACGCCCAACGGTTTTATTATTTGTCTGATCAATACCCCACATTGATGAAAAGATTGGTGAGATCTGGTAGCTAGGACTTACCGAATTATTTTTTTAGCTTTTAGTGCAATAAAACGTTTAACATAAAAAGTTTTTTATATAATTAATTTACACATATTTACCTGTCTTGATCTCTAATATTCAAATCTTGGTTTGCTCTGTCTGGGTTCTGTCCATATCTGTTATAGTTGTTCTGATCTTGATTGTATCTAAAAATTTAATAATGGAAGATATACAAAAGTTATCTTATAAAACCTTAATCTGATATTTAATGTCTATCCTGACTAAAGTACCTTTAAAATTACTCCTTAATGAAACTATTTCTCGCATTTTAACAACTATTGTAAAGTTCTCAATATACCTACCGATCTTGTCCATAATTTTGTCTTTTGAACCTACTTCCCTGTTGGTGAACTGATCATACTCTGGCCGGTTGCCATATTGATCATAATCCTGTTGATTTGCCCTATTGTTATATTGGTCATTATCACTAGGCTGGATTTGATTACCATACTGATCAAACTGATTTTGGGATGGACGAATTCTGTTGCCAAAATTATCATATTCTGATTCAGTTGGAACAATGTTAAATGGTCTAGTTCCATTTTTGGGATACCTTAAAAATATATGATTTTTTATCTCATGGTATTAAAAAAACTAAATGTCGCAACAAAAAAACATTAAACGAAAAGTAAACTATTTTAAGGCAATAAAAAATTGGTTTTTGTAAAACATATTTAATAGATATCCAACCCAAAAGGTTTTTTCAAAATCAACAAGTTTTTATAACTTAATTTTAAAATACTTACTTTTCAGCAAATTTCTTTAAAAATTGTTGATATATTTCCCTTGTTTCAAAAGGAACCGCAGAAGATACTACAACAGTGTTGGATGGCACTCTTCCCCAATGACAATCCGCATATTCTGACAAGCTTCGACGAGAACCATCCTTGCAGAATAATTCAAATTGTTCCTGAAGTATTCCAGCTACAAACAGAGGCTACTTATAAGAATAAACTACAGATTCCTTATGCCAAAATATTAAGATTTAGCCAAACATACCTAAATCCAAAAGTTGATAAGAAAGATACAGTAAAAGTAAAAAAAAGATTTTTAATATGTTTTAAAAATACTTGATATGTTTTGAATATTGTTATAAAACTCGGTATCTAGGGGTTTTTAAACATGAGCTATTTGGATTAGATATAACTTTTTATTTGAAAAATTACATGGAAGAATACATTACCATTTGTTTATAATGTGGCAGTTGTACTTACGTAGAGCTAATATGCTGTAATTATTGGTATTTTTCGGTTGCACGAAACAATTTAAACGCAAATATCTTGAATACAGTTGCTCAGAGCGATTCTTACAAAGTATACCTTTTTGTGTAAAAAGCATAGGATAGTTTACTGGTATACTTAGATGGTACATACAGGGTAACACAGAAAAGTTGGAACGTTTTAAAAAAATTGAAAATAATGTTAATTAATATCAGATCCGAAAAGTTCATGTTAAAAAACCCTTAGATACCGAGTCTTTACAATATTTAAGCATTGACTAGAGGGTGTGATAATAAATTTTTAGGTGTATACATACAGACTGTCCACGGATAGAGTTAACAAGAGGACAAATGGACCAAAAAATTAATTTTTCAAAAAAAGTCATACTTCATAAAAATTTTTGCTTGTAAAAAATAGGATTTACGAAGAGAAAATGTTGATTTTGTATGCAGGATTCGCAAAAGCAGTAAAAATCAATATTTTTCTCCAAGAGTAAACTACCTGTATTTTTCATTTTTTAGCAAAATGTAATTAGAAAAATTTATTTAGAATCATGTTTGTAATCGATAAAATCAATAATACAAAAATTTTTTGAACGCCATAATTAACCCGTAAACCGGCGTTTACAGTTGAAAAATTGTGTTTTGTAGGAATTAGGAAAAATCAGGTGTTTGAAAAGCAAATCATAAAAGTTTTTAGGTCATTTTATTGTAAAAATTTAAAATAATTAATTTTTGATAACTTAAAAATCAGTTTCATATAAATCTTTTTGATACCCCTGTTTTCTTTTATAAAATAAAAACATAAAGACTACCAACAAATTATTCAAAAACTTTTATTTTCTTCTAATACTCTAAAATAAAATAATGTGCCTCTTAAAATGCATTTTTAAACTTATACTTGATTTGCTTCCTTGCTAATCTGGATTCAGTATTAGATGAACATGGTTAACCAGAAATGTTAGGAAGCAATGCTTGCAAACTTTTGTTGGTTGATTTGCTTAAAAACCCTTTAAAAAAATATGAAAAGAAAGAAAACTATGAAGTAAAATGCAAGTAGTAACAAGCTTATACACCATTCAATTTATTTTTAGGTCTTAGGACGAACTATGTCGAAAAATATAACACAAAAACTAGACGTGACACATATTTTTTGATTAGATATCTTTATTCAGAAGTATCAAATCTATAAAAATCGTGTGTAATAATTTGAAGGAGCAAAACCAATTCTTTTTGCAGACCAGTGTGACCTGGACTTAGCAATAACAAAGAGTGCATATTTCTCACTGAATCTCATTTAAAATATGGCATTTGCTTTTGGGGAGGCTGATCTTAACATCTACTTAATATGATATTTGTTTTACAAAAAAAAAAGCTTTAAAATATATGTTTAAAGCAAAAATTGAAAATTCATGTAAACCACGGTTTTTATCACATAAAATTTTGACACTGCCTTGTTTGTATCTATTAGAAAGCCGTCTGATTTCAAGAAATTTCGGGGTAAAATTAATAAATTATATTACTCGACAAAATCATAATATTAAATTACCCATACCTTCCACAAGTCAAGTCAGAGATTCATCTTCCCTTGGGAATTAACAAACTCAATTGTGGCAAAGAATTTTGCAAAGAGGTAAATAGCATTTTAGCTTCAAAAGCATACTATTCAGTGGAGGAGTTTTTTGATAAAACTCTCTACTAATTTGTCTGAAAATCTTAATTATAATTTATGCTTCTCAACTTGGTCAAATAGGATAATTATTTTGTTTGTTTTTGTCTTAATAATTGTATATTATCAACCTATGTATGTTGTATGTGTAATAAATTGCCAAAGAACTTACCAAACTCCCTCGTCTTAAGCAATTCTGGTATTGTAGTATGTTTTAAAAATGCAATTTCACCTCTTTCTAACAAACATCTGAAAAAATAGGTAAAAAAATATAAAAAAATAATAACTGTTTTTATAAAAAATGTCCTTTAACAAACCTGAATGCACCATCATATCCAGCAAAAGGATCTGCATCTGTACACCACCTGCCAGGAATCTCACCAACACACAACTGACATAACTTGTCAGAATTATCACCAATAGGATTGTATTTGTCTGATAGACAATTAACTGCACAGGAAGGACCAAAAAAATTAGTAGCTGTTTTTACGTGATTGTTACAATCTATTATTTCCATTATTCCTTCTTTCATAAGCTAAAAATAAAGCAAACAAATAAATTAATATTATTTCTTAACTACACTACACTAGAAATACAGTTTATTAAGTGATAAATGTATCTAAAGAAATATGCTAGATATTCATTTTGTTTAAAGCAAAAAATTGGCAACAACCTTTGCTGACACATAATAGTTATAGCTTATAGCAAATACATTATGTCTCGCTGGTCACATGCGGCATTATACCTCCATATACACGTTCAGCCAAATCAAAAGGTTTATAGGCAAGTAACCAACAAAAAACATTCAATTGACAATTTTTAAAATCTGTTAGATTATTAGTTTGTCACATTCATTATTTTACAAGTGTTTCATAATAATTACTAATATCCTTAGTGAGCCTTTTGATGCCGTAGTACTGTTTAAAAAATACTTACTGTACTTATAGGCAACATCCATCCAGCAAACGTTTCAACCCCAGCAAAACAAGCCCTCTTTCCTTTTAACTCTCGCAGTGAAATAACGTCACTTAAACCACCCTGTTTAACTACAGCAACGGCATAGTGATACTTAAATCCACCTAATAAAAAAGTAATTTAGAAGTTACTCTCCCTCCAAAGAAACTATTAATATGTGTATTCTCTTTATACACTATTTAAGCATACTCCAATTTTGAGAGAGCTGAACTCTTATCTTACCCTCTAACACTTCTTGAGCAATTGGAACCAAACTATGGTATCTACCTCCTACAAAGATTTCCCCTGAGTCCAGAGTAGTTATGGTGGCCTTTTCCTCATCCAACATTTCCATACACTCATCTAAAAAGTAAGCAAAATGTAATTTCTAGACCATTTAGAAGCTCTCTCCACTTTTCCAAGCTATTTTCTTATGTTTATACACATAAAATTACTGGGTTTATTACTACTGGTATACCAGGTGTTTCAGAATAAGATGCTGATCCTTAAGACTATAAAACCAGAGGTAATTATAAGAAAATTTGAAATAAATATAAGTCCTTAATTTCTTTACCATTAATTAAGCAGAATTTAAACTTACTTCAAACAAATATATAATGCACTGAATTGTATCCGCAGTTGGTTTCTTGTGAAACATTTTTTAAATATTAATACTAAATAGTCAAAATTGCTTTTAAATGTTTCAATAATTATTAGAGCATTACTCTACAATTGTTTCGCCCTTTCTAGGGCTTCATCAAGAGTACTTCGTATACGAAGAAAGGCGAAACAATTGTAGAGTAATGCTCTAATAATTATTGAAACATTAAAAAGCAATTTTTCCTATTTAGTATTAATAAATATATAATGGATCTAACTTTTCTTGAAACAAGTTTTAATTTTAAAATTCCATTTACTTTTGAACAAATTTAATTTTTTTGATTTATTTTTGTGTGACAAATTGTTTTTGCATAAAACAAAATAAGCATTTCTCTGCATGATTATAAGGCTTTAATGTGGTAATTGATAAAATATGCTTTATTGTTGTATTCAACACCATGTTTTAAACATATTTTAAAAGGTGGCATTGCTAGAGCTGGTACCTTTAAGTTTAAATATTTTACTTGCTATTTGTGTGCATAGAAAACTTCTTGTATATAATTGTATGTTGGTGTATACAACTCACTTTTTCTGAAAAATGCACACAAAATTTGTCTACTAGACCATCAATATATGCTTTTTTTACTAACAGGTTTTAAAAATCACTACTTACAGGGTTTTGTTTCTACTTAACTATATTTTGCTAAGTAATTTAAAGTCTTACATTTTTGGAATTAAATGGAAAGGAAACTAAAATATTTAATATTTAAATAATTATTATTATTTATTATTAGGTATTATTATTTCTAGAAAATTACCTTAGATAGTATTTTTACCATACTTTTGGTTGGTAGTAGTAGTAGTAGTTAAGTAAGTACACAAAATATCTTTTCAACTGTGGTTATTATTCATACATTAAAATTTGTCAATGTGTGGCTTACCCATTAAAAATTTAAAGTAAGCTACTTGGCAAAGTTGTAGTTGCAATTTAGAGCTCTCATTGGAGTTATTTTGAACTATTTTAGTGTAAAATGACATTTCATAATAAAGGTTTTTTTTTAGTGTTATTGCAGTTAAAATCATATTTTAATATAAATGCAATAAAAATACAAAAAAGGGTTAGTCTACAATTTGTGTTAAGTGTTCTGTTGGTTGTCATCATAGATTTCATTAAAAATTCTGCAATGAAACAAAACATGCCAAGTTGGTTTTGGTGTGTCTGCAGTTCAAGACTAATTTTTTTTTTTTTTTAAATTTAATGCCTAATCAGGTAATTTCTGTAAATATTTTTTGCCATTTGGGATCTAAAAACTTATTTTTGTCAGCTATTTGACTGTTTTGCAACACCCTCATAGGTATAATTTTGAAATAGTATAAGAACCCATGACAATTCATAGTCAAGTTTTTCTTGTTGTTATGGCAGTTAATATCGTGTTTTTTAAATAATTTTTAATATTTGTACAAGAAGAATTAGTCTACAATTTGTGCCAAGTGTTTTGGTGGTTGTCATAGATTCTGTAAACAGTTCTGCCATGAAGCAAAAGGTGCAAAGTCGGATATGTTATGCCTCCAGTTTAAGTGTAAATATTCAAGAACTTAAATTGTGTCACTTTATATAAAATTACGCGGAACATTAATCTGCTGATCACGAATCTAAAAGAACTTTTTTGAAACGTTTCGTTCCCGAGATATCCATCATCAAACTGGAAAATCAAACTAATCCTATTTTAACTATATTCCTCCTTCTTTTTGCACACAGTTCTTGATTTTAGGCTAAAGTGAAACACAATTGTTGATTTTTAAGTTTAAAAATCTCATTTTCTATTTATTTAAACACTTTTTTTAAATTAAATTGCTTACCTCCACTTTTAATGGTCCAAAGTTATGGTCAATGCATCGGGCAGTGTTTCATGGCTTGCTGCGTTTTTTAAAGGTAATCTTTGCAATTTATTAAAAAAAAAAAGGTGTAAAATACATAGAAAACTGGGTTTTAAAAGGTGAAAATAAAATATTGTGGCCACTTTAGCTTTAAATCAAGAATTGTGTGCAAAAAGAACGGGGAATATAGTAAAAATAAGATTAGTTTGGTATTCCACTTTGATGATGGATATCTCGGGAAATATTCCCGAAAAAAAAAATCAGTTTGGTAATCACTGCTCCAAAAACCCCCATATGCCAAATTTCGTCAAAATCGAAGTTGCTCCCACTGTCTAGACAATTACCCTTGTTTTATTTAGGTTTTTAGACTATGATGCCTAATATTGTATCTGAAATATAATGCCTTGTTTTCCAAAGTGCTTTTGCTTCTAGCCGAGACTCAAACTCAAAATCGTATATTTCTGTAAATATGGTAAATATTTTCGATACTTTAGATCTAGATACCCATTTTTATCAGCTGATTGACAGAATTGCAACACTGCTGCTCCTTAATTTGAATTGCCAATTTAATTGTAGATAACCTAGATTATTACCTTTATTAGATGCCTGCAGGCATTCTATTCTGATTGTTTCATAGCCAACTTTAATTTGATCCCTTTCGTTGGCTTGGGAAAATGCCTGGCATTTTTAGTTTCATTTATGTTTATTGTACACCAAATTAATTTTAGCTCTTTTGGGGGCTGTTTGTCTTCTATTTGTTTAATTTTCCAATAGTTTTGTGCTGGAATAGAGGAAAATAACCGTTTTATAGTAAAATTCACTGTAACAATCGAGTGTTATAAAAAACCATAAAACAAATGTTTTTAAGAAAGTAGAATAAATAAATTTCAATTTTATTAAATTATTATGATATTTGTTGCTCTTTCCACAATTATTTTATTTATATACCGCTAAATTAACATACAATTGCACATAAACATGCTTTGACCCCACCTTTGAATGTTTTCAGGTGCATTATTACTGTTTTAGTCTAATTTTAATATATTTTCCTACCTGATATTACGGAAAATAAACTAAAAATTATAATCAACTGATAAGAAAGAGAAGTCCTATCACTGATACTCATTTTATTGTTGTTTTTTAAATAAAAATAAATAAATTAACATCGAGCTGACTAACGGACACGTAACACACCTTTAGCGCGCTGTCTCCTTTTAACTTATACAAAAGAAAGAAATAAAGAGAAAACAAATTTACCTGTCTAATTACCTGCGTGGGGTGGATCAAACATAAAAATAATTTAAATGTGTTAATAAATTATTTTTCTTTGTTAGAATTAGGCCAATTAAAATAGTCTATAAATTTAGTACTTACTCCTTCTTGATTTTCAAAACTGCTGCACAAGCAGTAATATTTAAAAAATATATTTCAAAAATTTTTAATATTTTTGGGACACTCTATAATAATTCTTCTTTTTATGTCGGCCATAACTACCAAGTTAAGCCAAATTTTAGTAATACCACTACTAACCAAGAAAAAAGTATTGATGATTTCTATATGTGTCCAAATGTTTTTGACATTTTGTCATAACATAAACATAACCTACATTTGGCAAAGGAAAAATGGGAAAATGTCTCCCGAAGTAATTTTTACCCTTTTTTACTTGTTAGTTAGTTTTGGCATAATATATCCACCCACAGAGTTTATCAGCGCAGGTTTTACAATTCAAAATTGGTTTAGTAGTGTTTTAGGATCCGAAACAGAAAGATTCATAAGATATCACATTAAGAAATCAATTCTTAATTTAATAGTTTACTCATGTCTTCCCCTTGTCTATATAGTCTTATTGTTTTTATTGGGATATTCTGATGAAGTAAGTATCTTTAACGATTATTATTAATATATAAAATATATATTAATTCGATTCAATTAATAATGATATTTTAAAAATTAAATCCTGGTGTGATTCTAATTTGCTTACTTTTAATATTAATAAAACTAATATCCTAACATTTAAATCTACTCTTAATAATATATATATGAATGATCAAATTGTCAAATATTCTTCATGTACTAAATTTCTAGGCCTTTTGTCGATGTTAAACTAAGTTTTAAAGATCATATAGAAAAACTATGTAATAAACTAGCATCTAATTGTTATGGTATTAGAATACTCCCTAAAGAATTAGAAGATTTTTCAGTTTTAAAATCTATTTATTTTTCTTTAATTGATTCTATCATAAGATATGGAATTTGTTTTTGGGGAAACTCGTATCAATATTTATTAAATTCAGTATTTGTATTACAAAAAGAGCAGTTAGATATATCTGCAAAGCAAAGACAAAAGATTCTTGTAAACCGTTGTTTAAGTCAAAGAAAATTTTAACTCTTACCTCTATTTATATTTTAGAAACAGTATGTTTAATTTTTAAAAAAAATTGTTTCAAAAGTCCTAATAATTCTTTATATGATACTAGAAAAAATCTCAACTTCAACTTCCGAATCCAAATTCATCATAACCAAAAAATCTTTAATTTATGACTCAAAAAAATTTATAATCATTTGCCCACTGATATTAAAAAAATTAAAATTTTTAAAAAATTTAAACTATCTGTTCAAAACTTGTTATTAAGTAAAGCGTATTATGTATTAAAAGAATACTTTGATGATAATTTTAATTAGTCGTACCATTACATAAAGCATGTATCTTATTATTATTAATATTATTATTATTGTTAATATTTTAATTTTATTCTGCTTTGTCAAAAGATTATTCGTGGACAATAAAGCAATATTATTATTATTATTATTATTATTATTAACAATTAACTTCTGTTAGAATGTAATATATTTCATAACCCTAATAAATTTCCATTAAGTGATAATTAAATTACCAACAAAAAGAGTTATGTTGGGGATATACAATACATATTTATCATTCATACTTCAAATCAATACATTACAAAAACTTGCTTTGTAGATAACAAGTCTTTTTATTGGGAATACCCTTTTATGGAAACTTTTTGCTGCCTCTAGTATAGCTTTACCTTTGATAGCATTATTTGAAATAAAGAGATGGACAGACGATAACTATAAGCAACATCCCGTAGTATTAAACCTAATAAAGTTTTGTAACAATAATAATACATGGGTAGATGTAGCCTGTGATATAGAAAATGAATTTAGAAGGTAATAATGTATTTTCAAATTAGTGTAAAGAATGTTTTTTTTTTTTAATATTATCAATTTTTTTTTAAATAGACTTGAAAAAGTGTGTTTATCAACGAACCCCATAGCAAAAGTAGTTGTAACAGAAAACTGGATCATCAAAGTATCCCCTTTTACAATTTTTTAACCCATCAGAGTGATGCCACTTTAGTCGTGAAAGAAGCAACAAATTATAACATGTCTCATATAAACCCCAGTGAAGCACAATTTTTAAATATTGAAGTTAAAAGTGGAAGAGTCGATTCATTTGTCATAAGGATAAATTCTGCATATTTTAAGGTATGTTATGTTTGTTTATTGGCCTACCTCAATATTCACAAGGGCTTGTTGTATTATTTTTTGCAGGACCTGGAAGATAGATTAGCCAGATCAATTAATGTTTTACCAGATGTCAAATTTCATAAAACAATTGTTGAACAGTTTGTAGATGTTTTCAAGGATACTATTGAGAAGAATCCTAAATACATTACAAATATGGTAAGTTTATATTTCTAAGAAATACTTTCTTTTTTAACAGGCTTTTATTAGCTTTACTTGTATGTATGTAATTTTCGCTTGATCTAAGAGCTCATAGTGGCTTATTACTGTGAGTATATCCCACCACTTTAACTGCGTTCGTTGGCCGAGCGTTACAAGGCGCGGGTCTTTGCTGAGGTCGGTTTCACCGGCCGTGAGTTCTAATTATGTCCACACCACAATTTTATTTTTTGTTGACAATAAATTGAACTAAAAAGTGGAAAATATTTGCTTTGTGCCATATTTTTTGTATATTGAGCGCCCGACGCTTCGTTCATTATTGTTTTAAAATTTATTTTGACCTTTCTAATTCAATATACTTTAGAGGTGTCTTTTTTAAGTTTTTAAAACTATATTTATTTAATTTAGTAGTTTGTTTCTAATATTTCCTACAAAAACTTCGGTCCAATGAATACTTACAAGGCTTTTTATTCCTATGAAATGTGGAATAGTAGGCTATTATTGATTATGTACAAAAAAGAGGGTAAAAGGGAACTACAACGTTAAAGGGATTGTATTATTTCATATGGTCAATGGACCCCTAAGTATTAAAAAACCGCAGAGTGCTACCATTTAGAGGGGTGCATTTTTGAGAAAGGGGTGACAACAGCCCCTTTTCAGTTTTTGAGGTTAGATCGAAAACTACGCACTTTTTCCAGGTAGTAGTCAACAAGAAACGATTTTTAAAAGTTTGCCGCTCACATCATTTTTCGGCAATTGACCTAGTTTTTCGCAAACAATGTTCTGTAACCCTTTTCTACGCAGTTTTAGGTATAGTCAAAAGGATATTTCATTGAAAGAGAAAACAATTACCTTTAAAACGGTTCATTGTAAGAGGCTCTTTTTATCAGCAAGATATGGTTCTTGAAGTTTTTCTACTTTCAACAATTTTTCCTAATCTTTACGTATATCTTTTAAATTTCTTGTTATAACTAAGAAAGCCTATTCCTTTTTCTTTAAAATGGTTTATTGTCAAAAATGCTGAAGTTAATTTTAAGCAATATATGGTTAGTCAAAGTGTCATACTGCAACGATATTTGTAAATTTTTACGTCATTTTTTTTAGTTTGTTTTTTTCTACGACGGTTTAATAATGTATACATTATTAATGTGATTTTTAAACAGTTAACATTACTTATTACCCACGGCCGTCGTTAAAATGAACTTACAAAAAATGTTAGAGTAAGTGATGTTGGTAGTAGTGGGGACACTTCCATTGCCGAAAAAAATGACACTGTCTTTGAAGATAGTATTAATGTTCAACATGATAAAATGTGCATAAATCCTATAATTGGTATATGATTTCGACAATCCCGATTTTTAAATATGACTTTTCAGCCAAGGTTACTATTTTTTAGTCACATATGAATATAAAAATTCAAGATATGGATTAATTCCAATATTTACTCTCAAAGCTCCTACGCCAAAAGTTTTGTTTGAAAAAATAGCCATTCCATGTACGAAAGGTTGTACAAGAATTCAAATTCAAATTCAAATATTTAATCATGAATATTCATACATAATTGCATTTTCACAAGTCACAAGTTAAAAAATATATAGTAATATAATACAATCAAAAATTAGACCTAAAATTACACAAATAAATTTGTTCAATTAAAATAATAAAACACTACATAAAACAGATTAAAACAATAATTACATTACACTCTAAAATACAAAACAAGCAAATGCTTCTCTGGGTTTACCTAAAGGATCCGAAACTACTCACAGACAACATGTATTCAGTCTCACTATAAATTGCATTTTCCTTAAGATATTGTTTTATTTTATTTTCAAAACCCCTTAGATTAAGGTGTTTAATTTCCTCAGGGGAGCATTAAAAACTTTATACCATAGTGGTTTTGTCCATCTCTCGCCCTGGAAGTTCTACTATATCTTATGGCAAGATCATTCCTTGCCCTGGTATTATACCCATGTATATCCTCATTCTGGCTATAGCCACTTAGGTGCTTTTTAACGTGCGTAAGACAGTTAAAGATATAGAGGGAAGGCAGGGTAAGTATCCCTAGGGAGACGAACGCACCTCGACAGCACTCTCTGTAGTCCAGCCCCGCAATCACCCTCACACATCGTCTTTGTGCTGAGAACACTCTAGATGCGTGGGCAGAATGCCCCCAACACAAGATTGCATAGTTGACATGAGCATGAATGTATCCATAGTATGCATTTATAAGCACCCTCTCTGACACACAGTTTTTTAGGTTTCGGATAACATATGTGTTTTTGCTTATAAGACTTGCTATTTGATTGGCATGCTCTTCCCAAGTGAGTTTGGTGTCGAGGTGTACTCCAAGAAATTTAACGGGTTCTGTATTTTCATTTACAGGTCGCAAAGAAAAATTCAGGGTTTGAGTTTTTGTTTCATTAATACTAAGTTTATTGGAGACAAACCAGTTTTGAATACCTTTCCTCGTATCATTGACCTTCAACTTTAAGCGCTCTAAGTTATCACAGCTATCAATTGTTGTTGTATCATCTGCAAACAATGTAATCCCTGTGGTATCATTTGATGTACATGCATTTATGTCATTTATGTAAATCAGAAAGAGTATTGGTCCCAGAACTGAGCCTTGGGGTACTCCATACTTAACTTTACATTTCGATGATGTTTTGCTGTTGTATGATACATACTGGTGACGCGACGGTTTGATATGTAAGACTTCAGGAGATCCACACTACTGTTGCTAAACTTATATTGATAATGCTTCTGGGTCAAAAGGTCATGGGAAACGCAGTCAAAAGCCTTAGTCAGATCGAAGAGGGATGCCTGAGCATACATCTTGCCTTCAAAGCAATCCTGAATGTAGTCGATAATATGACTTACTGCTGCAGTGGTTGATTTACTATTACGATAGGCAAACTGCTCCGGACTAAGCAGGCGCTGACTTTCTAAATAACCAATCATCTGGTGTTTTAAAACTGCCTCAAAAATTCTGCCAAATAAAGGCAATATTGAAATTGGTCTATAGTTAGAGACTTCCTCTGGGTCACCCTTCTTCAAGATAGGAACCACACGTGCCGTTTTTAGGCAGTCCGGAAATAAGTTATCTTTAATGCAGAGATTTATGATCTTGGTTAGCGGATATATAATAATTTCTCTAAGTGTTTTTAGTATTTTAACATTTAATTTAAAATGATCTTTACTCGGGCTGTTCTTAAGGTTGGCAATAATATGTCTCACCTCAACAAAGCTGAACTCATGAAAATTAAAACTTTGGTTTTTTTTATCTATATTTAGGTTTTTAATATATTCCATTGGATCTTTATCTGTTGTTAGAAGATTTTTATTAGATTCTCGGCAATATGAGTAAAGTACTCATTAAAGTTATTGGCATTTAACATTTTTGACTGTTTACATTTTATTACTGGGTTATTGTTTTTTATTATGTCCCACACTGCTTTGCTCTTGTTGTTTGATTGACTTATGTACTGATCATTGGCTCGCCTCTTACTCTGTTCTATAGTCTTACAATATTCTTTTCTAAAATTTTTGAGCATTTTTTTAGTTACCAGATGGGGTTCAGATTTGTTTAAACGAGTTAATAATTTTAATGTTTCCCTATCTCTCTTTAGTTGTTCATTGAACCAATGTATTTTGTACGTTCCTTTGTTGTTTTCTTTAAATATCTTTGTTTTTTCTGGAAAACTAAGATCACAGAAATGTGTTATTTGGTTTATAAAGAATTCAAATTTCTTATTAGAGGACATATTGGAATCGCTAATAAATGACCATTCAGCCCCTTCCAGTGCATTATACAAGTTAAATAAACCTTGATCTGTTATTGGTCTATAGGTTTTCCGAGAAGTACTATTTGTGGTTTTTGATTGCAAGGTATATTTAAATGAAACAGCAGAATGATCAGAGAAGTTTGGGTCGATGACCCCAGATGCAAAGTTGCCAGCCCCAATGTTGGTGAATATGTTATCCAAGCATGCCTCATTTCTAGTGTTTTCATTTATTACTTTTGACAGTCCATAGGACTGACATAGGTTACAAAGGACCTGTGCTTCCCAATAATTTGATTGAAAATGTACATTAAAGTCCCCCGTTAATATTATGCCCCTATTCAAATCCAGCCTGTTTAACACATATGCTAGTTTAGTTAAGTATGTTGCTAGATTGCCCTTCGGAGAACGGTATGTTGTTATTATTTGAGTGTCATTACATATTATTCCTGCGATTTCAAAGTTAAGCTCGTCCCACAAACCTGTTAAATCAAAAGGCAGAGGAAATGTAAGAATGTCACTCTTTACAAAAACAGCAACCCCCATTTTTGCGCTCCGATCTACAGTAGCTTGAGACAGGGACAAAACCACTTATGTTTATAGATTTGAATTCATCATCACTTAACCAATGTTCATTAATACATAGAATACTATAATTTTTATCAATTAAAAAGATTCTAATAGATTTGTTTTATTCCTAAGACATTGAACATTATAATGTAGTATGCCCAGAGAAGCACTTATCTGTTTTCTTGAAGTCCCTGGAGTGGGGCTTTCTAATTTATTCAAAAGCACAGCCCTGGATTGTGTCGAAGGTTTAAAAAATTATTGAAAATTATTCCAGATGGCCACAGTTCAGGATTCATCACTTTGTCTTTATCACCCTCAGCCACACCAACTCTAAAAGAGCTTTTCCATTTGTCTCTTCGGGTTCGAAGTTTTTCACAGTCCCAGTTCTCCAAACCAAGGGTGGATTTGATATATGATGCAATAGAATCAGGTGTTGTGCGTGTACTAAATCCAGATAGGAAAATCCAGAATTTTTTTGATTTGACTGTTGCAACTTCTAAGTTAGTGACTCCTTCTCTCGTACCCTTGTGTGGTGCTGGTCGTTGTATATATTTGTAAAGCTGTTGATAATTGCTTCGCGGGTTCTGATGCTTTGCAGGTTCCACATCACTTGTCAAGCCAGTGATTGTCTGCATTTGAGCTGAAGCTACAGCTGATCTAACAGACGCGGCGTCTATAGTTGGTTTTTAGATGGAATTATGAGGCGTCTCGTTTTTCGTACTAGTGCTAGTACTGGCACTGGTAGTAGTATTTTGCTTCCTTAGTTTCTTAGCAGTTTTCCACCAGTTTGAACTTGTTTGTTGAGGATTGTTGCTTCTTGAGAGTCTCCTGATTTCTTCAGTGAGACAGTCAATTTTTCTAATTTATGTTGAAGATTATTACTCAAGTTATCAAACTTGTCTATGTAGGTTTGCTTGATGGTATCAATGGCATCGTCATAGATTTTTCTATTGCTTTCTTAAGCAGATCTAATTGGTTTTGAAGCCCAACAGTGAACGTCTTAAGGGAGTTTTTAACCATTGGTATGCAGTCGTCACATGCAAACAAAAGTGTTCTTTGCTTGCTAAGTCTAGTTACATGAGCTTCAGATGTTGTGTGAACTGTGGTTGCAGAAAATTATCAAAAATCGTTTGCAGTATGACACTTTGACTAACCATATTTTGTTTAGAATTTACCTCAGCCTTTTTACAACAAACCATTCCAAAGATAAGGAAATAGGCTTTCTTTTTTTACATCATATATACCTAAATGTAGAAGGAAAAAAGTTTTAACGAGAAATTAAAAAGATAAAGGTAAAGGTTATAAAAAATAGTTGAAAGTAGAAAGGCTTAAACAACCATATCGTACCTATAAATAGTCTTAGAGCCTTTTACAAAAGACCGTTTTAAAGGTAATTGTTTTCTCTTTCAACTGAATATCCTATTGACAATACCTAAAACTGCGTAGAAAAGAGTTACAGAACTTTGTTTGTGAAAAAATAGGTAAAATTGCCAAAAAATTATGTAAGTGGCAAACTTTAAAAAACTTTTCTGTTGACTACTACCTGGAAAAGTGCGTAGTTTTTGACCTAACCTCAGAAAACTAAAAAGGGGCTGTTTTTACCCCGTTCTCAAAATGCACTCCTTTAAATGGTTGCACTCCGCGGTTTTTTAATGGTTGGGGGTCCATTGAGCATATGAAATAATAAAACCCCTTACTTTGTAATTCCTTTTTAAAGTACAGAATCAGTAGCCTATAGGATAAAATTTTAGATTTTTGAGGAATTAATAATAAAAATTCACACATTCCTAGGGGCATAACGTTGTCCGGTTGTGCGTAGGACATAATTATCAAGACACTATATTTTTAGGAATTAGAGCAATGTATAGGCTGCCTTCAAGCTCCTCCAGGTATTAAAATTCAAAAGCAATGCCAGGACAATGAAAATCGTCCAAACAGTAATTGTACAAGTTGTTTTTGTCGCCCAATGTGGTGTTCAGACTGCATAGCAAAATGGTTTGTGTCTAGGCAAGAACCTGAGCAAAAAGCCAGTGGTTATCAAGTAAATGTACTTGTCCAATGTGCAGGGCAACATTTTGTGTTTTAGATGTTTGTTTGTTAGATAAATCTGAAGAATAAGTTTAGTACTTTAGTCAGCGATTTTATTGATTGAATATTGTATGTATAAAAGAGAATTGCATCTAATTTAATACATATCTAATTGTAAAGTTTTTTAAAGTAGTGCACATCATATCTTTAATAGGGATATAAAATTTAAGGGTTTAAAAACTTATTTATTTAATTAAGTAAATTGATAAATAATTTATTAAGTAATAAGTCATTTAATAAATAATAAATATATTAAAAGCATGCAATCATGGCAAAACTGTCCCTTAAAAGTCATTTCATTAGGCTTTCTTAATCTAGAAAAATAAAATAAAAATAGAAAAAAATGTTTACAAACAATAACAATTTTTGACAAATTACTTTTCACAAAAAAAATAAAATTATACCGTACATTGTCAGATTTAAATTTTAAGTGTCAAAAATTATGCAAAAATTGAACCCAAATATATGTATAATATATTTGATAAAGTGGATAAAGTAAAAATTAAGATACATATAAGAAAATAATATATTTTTGTTTATAGTATATTCAATATATTCTACATGTACATTTTATAATCTAGATAATAAAAATATAAACAAATATAACAATACTGTAAAATTATTTTACATAACTAACATTACCTTTACTAAAGTAAATATAAAACCAATCTGACTAAATATTTTATTCTTCTTCTCGACTGGTGCTTTAATAGACTAGATTTGTTTGACATTTTGATTGCCAGCATTAAAACGACAAACCATACTTAACTTTCAGGGTCGACAAAAAAAAACCTTAAAAATCCTTTTGAAGATAATATGTGTTATAAATAAAAATATATCTGTAAAATAACTTTTAAACTAATCCAAACATGCTCACAAGTTCTTCAGGTGTCTTGCTTAAAATTTCAGCAGGATTATGGTATTGGTTAACAGGATTATGCACTGCATCATAGAGTTGCTTATAAATTGCAAGCAGCAAATCAAACGACCTTTTCTGTACTGCTTTTTTGTGTTTGGAGGACAAAAGTAGATTTATTTGAGGTAATAGAATGGAGTCTGGTTGTGCTGAGAGATGATCCAGTTTATTTAAAAAATTTCTGAGGTTTGATGGTTCCATGCCTAAATAAAATATGTAAAATGAATATAAGGGGCTTAATAAATAAAAGGTATTTTTAATTGATGTGATAATATAACTTATTTACCTGGAATTCCTGATAAAGGTCCTTGGCTATGATCTTGCAAAATAGTGTAAATTGGTCCTAGACTTAGATTGGCGACCAATGAACTTGCTTGTTCAGATGTCAGTGTATCTATTTGAGCATCAGATTGTGCCTAAAAAGAAATTAATTTAAAAGATTTATTTGACTTCTGCTTTTTTATGTAATTTATCCTATTTTACCTGTAATCTTTCAAGTCTATCTTCCATAAATTCATACATACTTAGGCAGGTATACATTGAATACATGCAGTTTAGTAAATACACTGCCATGTCTGTAGGTGGTAACCTAGAAGCCTGTTCATTTACTGCTCTGAGGAGAGGTTCTAGAATATTATTGGCAATTTTTACCATGTCTGTTTCACGACCTATAAGAAGAAAGTAGCATATGTTATTATTTAAGTCAGTTCTGCAAATAGTTTTAATTATACCTTCACTCATGCTTGCCGTTGATAACATATCTCTTAAAATAGCTAACAAATGAGAGATTGCTGGAGTAGGGCTTAAATCTCTTGGTGGAGCTTCAACTCTGACTAAAAGACCATTAACCTGTTGTGTTAGAGAATTCAAGAATACTTGTTCACTTTTTTTCTTGGAGTCTTATTAAAGTTTCTTCAAGTTGTCCTCCTTCTACTAATTTACTGATACATTTCTTATAGTACCTACGTATGTATAAAAAGGTGTTCCATTAGGTAAAAAAATCATATACTAATTGCAATTTTTACCTTAACATGTTAACAACAGCATAAATAGTTGAAGCCTGAGTTGGAACATTTAATATTTTTTCAATTCTTATTTCTAGTGGCTGACAGACACCTTCACAAATGCTGGCAAGAGCTTCATTGAGCATTTCTTTCAAACCTAAAAATATAACATAAATCATACAGGTGACCTTTTTTATTATAGATTATTTAGTTTTAAGTGATTTTTTCAATAACTTACCATCAAAACTACATAGCTTAACTAATAGATTTAAATTTTGTTTTTCCACTGGTATGGCTTTATTTATCCATACTAACATATCAGTTACATAAATTTGAGGGTCATGAGCTCGCATTTCAATTGGAGCAGGATTTCCAGAGGGACCTAAAAATTATTATAAATTTATTGGAAGTCATAAACAAGTAATATCAATATACAGACCTATCAACAAAGTCTACATAATTTATTTTTAGGGCCACATTGTTATATTTCTTAGATACCTTGTATATTCTATTTCAAATTAGTTTACCAAACATCTCGAAACACTTAATAAGAGTACATTTGTAAATAAACTACTTACCACCCTTTGTTAGGGCATTAATAAATTCTGCTACCAATAAACTTCTCCTGCAGATACAATATTCATTTATGACATAATTAAAAAGTACTGGTCGATCTTGTAGTTTTGTCATGGCTTGTGTTATAATGTCACGTAAGTCTGGGTTATCTACATTTCGGCAATGACTTTGTGTCCATCTATAAAGTACCTCCAAAGCACCTTTAAAAAAAAACGTTTATTTAAAAGACAAAATGTAGGTAAGTATTTGTATAAAATAGCACAATAATAAAAAGTATAAAAAGATCCTAATGAACCCTAAAATAACTTCCTAGAGAAGATAAAAATACATACTACACTTTGACCACTATAAATTAATAATGAATATCTAGTAAGTAACTCCGGTTACTGTAGTTTTAAACCAATAAAATAATTTTTTTATTGTGGTAACTAGGGTAACTGATTTTTAAACCAATAAAATACATTTTTGTTCAGGTGTTTTTCTCAATTTTTAGTGAACAGAGCTCAGAACAGAGTATAGTATGTAGGTGAACAAAACTACTTAATTCTTTTCTGGAACAGCTTAACAATTTAATGTAAAACTCACAAAAATTTACTTTTTGATGTAGAAAACTATTCCTTAAACATTTAAAAGAAAAAAAGTTAGTGCTTTTCAGACACTCCTTTAAAATAATTGTGTTGCATATGTACGAAAAATGTCTTTACCTTCTTGATGTAATGTCATTTGTTCCATAGTATCCAAAGCCAAAGTTTGCATGCCTGCTTGCATCAAAATTTTACAGTTGTTATGAATCTCTTGCACCCTTTCAAGTGCTTTAAATGTGTCAAAGGTTATGGGGGCATTCCTCTTATTCTTGTCACCATGTAAAGCCACAACTTCTTCTGGTTTAAGTTGAAACGTTTTTAGGAATGCTGATGTGATGTTTTGTTGCATTTCATTTTTTCTTTTTCTTCCTGTAAAGAAACAATATAAGAATGCAACAGGACACATGCATAACAGATATTTTTAAATTTGTTATTTAGTCCTACCTGCAATGCACTAGTCTTCTGTAATAACTGTTTAGTTTGGCTCTTGGCATTTTGCAATCGATTGGTCATTTCTTGAATATTCTGGTTCATCTCGACAATATCATTATAAACCTTATCAAAACTTTGTTTAACCTCTTTGAAGGATGCTAGGAAGTTTTCATTTATGTCCAAACTTCTCTTTTCTATCTGACTACGTAAATTTCTACGAGCCTGGAGGGTGTTTTCAGTATAGAAAGTAGATAGCTCACGAAGGGCCTCAATAGTGTCTGGGTCATTTTCTATACGAGATTCCAAAATTTTATTTAGTCTTTTGGATAAGACGTGCTCTTTTTCTGGTTCCGTAACCATTGCTTGTAAGTTTTTAACTAAGTATTACCATAAATAAATAAAATACATAAAATCTGAGTAGAAAACAGAACTAAATAAATGAAAAAATGGGGTTATACGTTATATTATATCTTCTCTTATTGGCATTTGCATTTATCTACCTAAGCGATTTTGGACGATGTACTTCCTGTATATTGACCAATATCTTCAAGCAGATACCTACTAGAGGAAGATTTGCCTTTTGGTTGTGCAAATAGTGTGCATGTAGGTTAAAGAAGAAAATACATCTATACTCTGTTCACTATAAATTGAAAAAAACACCTGAACAAAAATGTATTTCACTGGTTTAAAAGTCAGTAATCCTAGTTACCACATACCACAATAAAAAATATATTTTATTGGTTTTAAACTACTGTAACCGGAGTTACTTACTAGGTATTCATTATCAATTTATAGTTAGATTTACAATTAACACTTAATCATCTTAATAGCCTTCACCCTAAAATAAAGTTTACAATGGAAAAAGAAATCGATAACACCATAAATTTCCTTGATATATCGATTTCCAAAAAGAACAACCAATTTTCCTTGTATATAGAAAACCTACATTTACTGACACTACGATTTCAAACCACTCGACACACCCCAAAACACATAAACTTGCAGCCTATAGAACAATGATACACAGAGCATTTTCCACCCCTTTAGAAAACCACAAACGTGAAATAGAATTAAATACAATAAAATTATTGCAAAAAATAACGGTTTTGATTTAAGTACCATAAATTCAGCTAATTAATAAAAAAACAAAACAATTAGCCCTTAATCATATATACCCATATATAAAACCCAATAGCACCCCAACATACCATACCCTAACATATTTTGGACCAGTTTCAGATAAAATAGCACACATCTTAACAAAAAATAATAATTTAAAAATTGCCTTTAGGCCATCCCAAAAAAGTTTCTCAGTTATTTTTTAATGCTAAGGAAAAACACTACCATTAAATAAATCTGGAGTTTATAGTTTAAATTGTGAAGAATGCAATAGTTTATATGTAGGGCCAAACAGGAAGAAATTTTAATATTAGGTTTAAGGAACACAAATCGTCATATGTACTAAATAAAAATAATTCAAACTTTGCCAACCACTTTATAACATCTGGTCATTCATTCCCAAGTGTCGATAATCTTAAAATCTTATATACCGCACCGAAAAAGTAAAAAAACTTAACATTTTAGAGTCTATTGAAATTTACAAAGCCAATAAAAACCTCAATAAATTTATTGAATGACCAGACCGACCTGAGGAGCAGCCCACTATTTACAGTTTTTTAAAATTTAGGATAGGCACTATTATTAAAAATGTGTTAACCAATTGTACGTGTATATATATACAAGTTTCAAGTAGTTTAGAATATTCAGTTTGAAAATGTAGCAAAGCTTCGAAACTGCAGTCACAATGTTGATAAATATAGTGATAGAAAACAAAGTAATTTGTCTCATTTTAATTTATAGTGGGTAAAGTATAATACCTTTCTCTCTCTTGGAGCATGCTGATTATTACAGAAATGTGTTTGATTTTTCCTCCTACACGGCAATCTTGCCTCTGCTATATGTATGCTCCTTTTTCCCAATCGAACCCAATCTTCGTTTTCGGTTTTTCGTGGTGTAATTTTTTTTAGTGGTGTGATGGTGAACGTGATCAGTAGCATATTTTTTTAATTATGTTTAAATCGGTTTATTTTTAGTTTGAAATTTCCAATAAAAACGTGCTAGGAAAGGTAATAACCAGGGCCAAAAAATTTGGCAAAATGTCGAAAATCTACAAGAAACCGCCTCATTGTAAGGTAAGATTTTATCCCCTTATTTGGAACATTCAATTTGGGTTACACATGAATACCACAAAAAAAAGTCTTTTAAAGTTTATGTAAAATTACGTAATTCTTTGTAGGGTATTGACGATCACCAGAAGTACCTCTCGAGAATAACAAAAACTCTGTATTATGGAAAATTGCCAAAGAATGATGTGCTAAGTTTGCCAGTAACAGGTGGGTAAAAAAATATATAGAACAGGTCTGTTATGTGGAGGCCTATTATAATATTGCTTCTATATCTGCACTCCTACTCACAACGCATTCCATAATTTATTCAAGAGTTGATTATTACCTTAATTATCATGATTACTAAAAACGGTAATTTTCTAGAAAATGGGAGCAACTCTGATTTTGACGAGAATTTGGTATACGGGGGTTTTTGGAGCGCTGATCACGAATCTGAAAGAATTATTTGGCGGAAACGTTTCGTTCTCGAGATATCCATCATCAAAGTTCAAATTTGAACTAAGCTTATTTTCACTATATTCCCCCTTCTTTTTGCACACAATTCTTGATTTAAAGCTAAGAGTGTCACACAATATTTGATTTTCACCTTTTAAAACCCCGTTTTTCTACGTTTTTACATTATTTTTGCATTAAACTGCATAGCTATACTTGAATCATTTTAATCCCAGTTTGCCATGAAGCCCTATGTGTATGTATGGTTGCCGGATTTTCAAAGAAAAGCCACGCAATTTAATTCAAAAATAATGTAAAAAACGTAGAAAACGGGGTTTTAAAGGTGAAAATCAAATATTGTGTGACACTAGCTTTAAATCAAGAATTGTGTGCAAGAAGGGAATATAGTGAAAATAAGGTTAGTTCAAATATCAACTTTGATGATGGATATCTCGAGAACGAAACGTTTCCGCCAAATAATTCTTTCAGATTCGTGATCAGCGCCCCAAAACCCCCGCATACCAAATTTCGTCAAAATCGGAGTTGCTCCCATTTTCTAGAAAATTACCCTAAAAACATAGTGTGATAATTGTCATGATATTACTAATGAAAACTAAGTAGGTAAATACTTTTATTTTAGAATTAGCCGTGGAAATTTTTCTGAAGCACAAAAAGGTAAAATCCCTTTGACCGCCTTCAATATAACACTGCAGCCCAGATATCTAGAAATGCCTGTGTATCACCATGTTCACTTGTCCTTGCAATGCTTTATTTCGAAAGATTAAAGAAATGTAATATGGACTATTTGGAAAGAACTGCACCTTCCGACTTGTTTTTGGTATCTTTGGTAAGTAAATATTATATTTTTATTAGGGAAAGTAATAAAATTAAGTTGATTACTATGATTATAAAATAGAACATCATTCCAGGTTATACATTAAAATGAAAATTTAAAATTGGGTCACTACGGTTGATTTTTAGATATTATAATTAAATTTATAGAATTTATTTAAATTGTATGTTTAAAAGAATTGGTAATTGTTTCGAGAATGGTGTCCACTCCGATTTGACCAAATTTGGTATAACGGGTGCTGATCACGAATCACAAATTTTTAGTTGGAAATATTTTGTTTCCGAGATATCCATCATCAAAGTGGAGAATGTACCAACTTCATTCTCACTATATTTTTGAGACAATTTCAGAAAATCAATAAAATAGGTAACAGTAAAAATATAGTAGTTATTGAAATTGTTTGATGAAGTGTCCTGAACTGAAACTGAAAATGAATTAAAAAAAATAAAAGTACAGATATATTTTTTTACTCTAATGTTTTAAAGACTTATTAGCAGATAATATTTGTAGATGGTTTCCTCTAAATTTCTTTTTGATGATGGAGAAACAGACGAAGTGTTCATGGATGAATGGGCCGCATCAGCTGGGATGACCTCTAAGGAGCTAGTTTTGTTAGAAAGGGATTTCCTTAAAGCAATAGTAAGTCTTTTCTTGACCACTTGGAGCTTAAACATTCTTTAGGTATATTTTTTTAATTGTTTTTTTTTAAGGATTGGGAAATATATGTGAATGAACTAGCTTTTGGAAAAAACTAAGAGAAATTGAAAGTAAGATATCTGAAAAAGAAGGAAAGGCAAGGGGTCACTTCACATATACGGAACTTCAAGTTTTGTCAGACATTATAGGTAAAAAGAGTTATTTTAGACATAGTGCATCTTAGTTAAATATTGGCATACTTAAATTATTTAGGATGCTAAGTTTTTCTCTGTGTTAGTAGAATGTTGTATTTGTTTTTTAACTAGGTACTTAAGTTGATAAACTTTTTTTTCTTTTTAGATCTTCATAACATTGTCCAATGTGTTGTGGCTGTATCAGTAATTTTGGCAGCAACTTACACTGCTGGTTTGCTGACATTACTAGGATCAGTTTTTCTTGCAAGTCACGTACCTGGAACTAGCCTTTATCAGAAACGAATGGAAAATTGTAACATTTTGCCCATAGAATTTAATGACAAGCTTGAAGGTATATTTCTTAAATTAAAGCATGGTATTTTCTGTATGTTTTCTAAAAGATTTAAATATTTTTATTTGTGATTAATAATAATAATAAAATTTAGTAATATTAATACCAAAAATCCAATAAATTCTTGTATGTGAAAATGGTTTCAAGATACTGTTTCCTCCATAATATACAAATTATTTAGGGCTTCGTCATATTAGGCAGAAAAGTCACCAGGCCCGACAAGAGGGCGTTGAAGACGGTACAAATTACCAGGGCCTGGACTAAAGGGGGGAGGGGGCGGGATAAGTGCTTTTTTTTGGTCATCAACTTTTTTGGGAAATTCTGTATTAAGGTAACAAAAATAAATGCGAAGAATATAGGTTTGTGGTAGGTGAGGGCTTTCTCCACTAGCATGTTACCACTTCTACTCGTGAATAGGCATTGAAAAAAGAGACAAACCCCACTATTGCGTATGTGTTTTCGTTTAAGAGAAATGCCGGTATTCCATATTAGGGATACTATATACTCCATATTTGATCACTTTCCTCCAATTTTTGTCAAAGTCTCATTAGAATTTCTGTATGTGAAAATGGTTCTAATCAGAGTTCAGAATACTGAAAATCGGTTTTCACTATTTTAGTATTTGGATACTGTTTCACTTTTTGGTATTCGAATACCCGAAACGCCGGTAATCGAATACTCAAAAAATATTCGTCGAATACAAAATTCCGAATACTGACCAACATACTATTTTGCCGAATACCAAACCCACAAATGTATTCCAATACCAGCAAAATGTATTCAGAATACTGAGTATTTGAATACGACCCAACTCTGGTTCTAAGATACATAATTATCTCCATAATATACAAATTATTTAGGGCTTCATTATATTAGGCAGAAAGGTGCCAATAAGAATAATGTAAATATCTAATTTTTTAAAAAGTAAAGTTTGCTATTCCATTTCTTTTTAGATGAGTTACACACCCTTCGACCATCCAATGAAACTAAGACTGAACAACCATCTAAATGCCACAATATTTGGAACTTAAACGCTCTCAAGGTTCTCAAAGCTAGTATTCTGTTAGCCTCCATAAAAACAGACATCTCGAGTAACTTTTCTAAACCATCATCAGGAATACCAAATAACGAACTTGGAAACAATGTTAATGGATATCAGGATGTTAGTTGGGATTGGTGGAATATTCCTGTTATGAATTGGCTGTCAAAAACTTCAGAGTTTATAGAGAAATTCGAGATTCCAGTGATTCGAAATTATTTGTACTTTTGGAAAATATGGTATCAAATGAGAAGTATTTTTATTTGGAAGATCATATTCACAAAGCTACAAAAACTAGGATTCAGGATCAGTTGGAGAGATCTTGGCATACTGAATGGACAGATACTATAAAATATCATGCCTATAATAATTTTTTGCCTTATTTGCAAAATATCAAGTCTTAAAAATACTTGATGGTCTTTTATAATACTCTTAACATATTTGAACCACTGTTAACCAATTAAGAACTTGTATTTGTTGTAAGAAATTTTTCTTTATTTTATTAATTTAAAAATTTAACTAGTTTGAATATCATTTTATTTTAACAGTTTTTAAGCATTTTATAAAGATAACAACCGTAGCTACTTAGTTGTCAGCTTTGATATCTTAAGAAATTTTAACTGACCTATATTTTTTTATTGTAACAAGGTTATAACCACATTTACAATAATAAAAGCCTTATCAGCTGTACCCAGTAAAGATCATTCACGTAATATAACGATTTTTTCATTAAATAAAGCTTTGATAAAATTTACATTTATATTTTATTTATTTCATTAGTTTTTAAACAAAAAAATCTAACTCATTCTCATTAAATCCAAAAGATAAAACTTTGCCAAGTCGAAAGATACGAGAACTTTTAGGTGAACAGCAATATAGTAAACAGTAGATAAAGGTATGATTCCGAGGACCTCGGCAGGCAGCTAACTGCCGACGTAAGCGGCAGAGCCATTCATATTTCGCTTTCGCAATTGGAAGTAATGAGTAGCGTTGCTGGTCATTTGAATGGCTCTGGCGCTTGCGTCGGAAGTTTGCTGCTTGCCGCGGTCCTCGGAACCTTACCTTAACACCCAAAAAGGTGGATGTTAGGTATATGTTAGTGAGGTGCTTTAAGCCGGCTGTGCATAATAGCCGTTTTCCGCTCGCGAATGATAATTCAGCGTTGTGATGGCGGGAAAAGCATTTTAAATTTGCACTAACCAATCACAACGCTGAATTTATCAGCTACAGCCATGAAAAAAATAGGCGCTAGACAGGGGAGTTTAAAAAAAACAAAAGTTTAGGTCGGGTGGGGAGTAGAACAAATTTTTATATGAATAAGGTGTTTTGAAATAAATAAAATGAAATAGGCGCGAAAAGGAGGAAATGATCATACAGTTAATACGGCCCTGGAAAACAGTCTCGTGGACAGTCGGCTGTCCATAAGAGCGGTTTTCCGCTCGCGGATGATAATCCAGCGTTGTGATTGGTTAGTGCAAATTTAAAATGTTTTTCCGCCAATCACAAAGCTGAATTACCATCCGCGAGCGGAAAGCCGCTCTCGTGGACAGCCAGCTTTATAAATGATTTCCTGCTTTTGCTGTAATTTCTGAATAACCGGCAACACAATAAATCTTGAGTCTGGCAACAGAGTACAGGGAAATAAGTTTTGACTAACAAAATAAATTAAAAAGGTAGAAAATCGAAACGTCCTTTCTAGTATACGTCGTTTCTGATTTGGGTCGTTCCATCGACGGTGCTGCCAAAACATCATCAGTGGCGATAGCCGGAACTATTAAAAATTTTGGGCTCGCCCATTGTTTAATTTGACGTTCATTGTCAATTTTGGCCACTTTTGTGATAAAATTGTATTTTTTTACGTGGTGTTACTTAAAGTATGCAGTGATAGTGATAACTAACTCGAGTCTTGTGTTTGTGACTGGAAAAACGCCGCCCCATTCATAAAAAATGGGTAAGTTCAGGGGTTAAATGGGTACCGGTTCAGCAAAGTTTTATGTGAGCGATTCAAACAACATAAATTATTACACTTTGCCCTTGTTATTTAATGACTCTAATTAGCTCGTTTGGTCCCCTAAATACTTAGGAGCTTAGATAAGCATACCACATTTAAATATGATTACAAATGCTTGATAAATTTATTTGTACACTCGTTTAATTATAAAGAATAAACGGGCCTTTACTCGAAGTATTTGATGTTCTTAAGCATGGCCTTTGCGTATTTTTGATACATCAACAAAAATTAAAAAAACCATTAAACGACCCCTAAATACTTCAATTGAGAAAAAAAAACAATAAGTATATATTTATTTGCTCAATATATTTTTTAGGTATGATATTTCAAGTTTAAAAATCACTGAAAAACACTTTTTTATTAGCATGAAATCTCTATTTAGGTAAACAATTTTGTGCACTTTAGAACAATTAAGTACTTCAAGGTGAAGTAGAATATGTGTATGTTAATTTAAATTTACATGATCATCAAGCTCATAAATTTTTGTTTGCTGGTGTTGGTATAGCTGGTTAATGTTGTGCGCCTATAAACTGGAATATTGGGGTATTTTTATAACCTGATAATGAGGTCAAAAAAGCAAATAAAACGCCCAAAGATTTATCATGTTCATTAATTTAATATTTTTATCTGATTGCATTTTGTTAAATAAAATCAAATATAAACTTAATATAAAATATGGTACTATACCTACTTCAAATTTGGAATTAATTTCAGTGTGGCGTCACGGCATTGTAATATTGTAAAGTATTTTATAACATGAAAAATGTTCACACTTTTCTTTTAGAGTTTTTAGCAATCCATTACTTAGTCTATAATTAAAACACTGAAATTTATTTTGACAAGAATAAACTACTGAAAATTTCATAGCTCTACCAAGTTATCTAAAACCTAGCATCCAGCACTAATGTTAAAGAACAAATTAAATGTTACTAAATTTATAATAAACCCAAAAGATTAACTTCAAACAGCTTAAAATTTATTGTCTATAAATTTTTATAAATTGAAATAACACACCTGTTTATGTGGAACCATAAATGGAAGGTTTTTTTTGGCTTTCTTATTCTCTCAATCATTAACTGCCTATTATTAATTGCATAATAAATTATTTTTTTTTATGAAAAAAATTACTGATTAAAAATACAAATCTATTACATGTAGTTTGTACCATATAGCTCAAGGGTTACCAAACTTATTTGTAGTGTGATGCTATTGGACAATTGCAATTTCCTCACGACGTCCCTAACTGGGGTATACACGGTCATGCAAAACTGTCACATCTGCTAAGAAAGCCAAAGCTCGCGCGCAAATTTGACTGTGTATATTAAAAAACTGCCACATCTGGCTTGACATGCGACTCAATGTCCGAGTTTAATTTTTCTGGGCGCGCGTCGTGCAAACTTGTGCATGTGTAGGACCTGTCAGTTAACGTTTCAGTTTAGGAACGTCGTTTACGGGGTTATATTGTTGGTTTCGAGCTAACAAAATGGCTCTTTTGCGCCAAAAAGATGTATTGCGTGATTTTATAGATATGTACCAAGGTTATCCATGCTTTTGGAAAGTTAAAAGTAATGAATACATTGACACTCTTTTCGCTGAATTACGCTTATGTTCAAGTTGATCACACCACCACCTGCCAAAACTGACGCTGAACTGACAGGTACATCTGAATCGTGTGTATCAAAAGCTTCATTATACATTTGCGTTCATGCAAATGCGTTTCAGGTTTGCATAACCATGTATACCCCGGTTTAAGGTGGGTTTTCACACTCATGCAATTTGCACAAATTGACTTGTGCAAGTAAATTGTTGCATGTATACAAAAAATCTTTTACTTGCACAAGTCAAAAAGTTTGGCTTGTGTACTGTAAAAATGGATGTAATAGTTTAGTCTAATATGCACAAATGGCAAGCACAAATCAACTTGCGCAAATTGCATGAGCATGAAAACCCACCTTTACACTAAAAAAAAGTCTTCAGGTAGAACAAAAATTATTGCAAATCATTATAGATCTGCTGAAAAAGATAAAGACCAAGCAAAGAAAAGAAAACAGTCTAGGTAAAAGTAATAAAAATATTTTAAAACCTAAGCATCTTTAAAAAAGTAATAATAAAAAGCAAAAAAAAAGACTTAAAACCTTAAAAACTTTTTTGTCTCATCAACATGCAAAGGCACAATTTGAAAAACCCTGCTATAGCTGGTTTGTTGTTTGTTTCCGCACTAACTAGGACATGAAACAATCAACAGAAAAATTCTTATTTCTGTATGTATAATTTGATATCAAAATGCATTAAAGGTGCTCTATTTGAACACCTATAACTATTCCAGCGAATTTAAATAGTTTTGTAAAAAAATCACACTGTTGTTTTTATTCGCGCTCCATCTAAACTTTAAGATCAACAGCCTTGATTACCCGATGACTTCTTTTTGTCATTCTTTTTGGTATGTTGCGAAGTTTATCGGTAATCTAAAACAAAAACTTTATTATCTAACTTTATGTAGAAGATCTACACTCACTATGACGTTATTTATATTTTTTTATTTTAATTTTTTGATCTTATATTATTAATGATATTATTACTTCTAAAAATTCCTAGATTTATGCGGAGTCAATATATTCAAGGGGTATGATATAGCTGCTATATTGGTGGTGATTTTTTCCAACATCGAAAACCTTTTTGGTCATGATATTAAATGAGATAAGTTTCAACACCAGTTCTGGAGAAACACAGCTTATGGTATTATTAGAACAAGCATTTACAGAACACCATTTAATTATTAATTTGCAACTTCTTTTACTTTCCCCAAAAACATTTGGGATCACATCTAAAGCCCAAATTCTAGATAATATTGGATTGATCACAAGGTCACTAAATATAGTGAGATAGAAGAAATTTTTAATTCTAAACATTTTTTTTTATAACAATTTTTGATGTTAGCAAAAATACAGGTACTTTACTCTTTAGCAAAAATTACATTGTTGGCCAAACTTCATAGAGGACTGATACAATTTGATACCTAATGGCTGATTTTTGGGTTTTGGACCATGCAGAACTTTTTATAAACAATAACTTTTTTCGTAAAATCAATAATAAAAAAGTTTTATATATGACGCCGCGTTCTTTCGAGTTTTTGAAAAAGGTTATCCTTTCTACAGTCCGGATTTTGCTCCTTGCGTGTTTATTATTCCAGAAAAGCTGTCTTAATTTATTATTAAAACCTGTTTAATTAATGGAAACACACTGTGTTTCATAATGTAGTTGGTAACAGAGTCCTTATACATATAAAGGGGTCCTTATACATATAAAGGGGTCGCGACATTCCGCCATATTGGCGGTGGTTGTTTTGACGTCACAAGAGTGGTATTCTTTCCAAATATGATCAGTTTCACTTCCCTCAGTTCATTGACATACAAGAGATCCTAATTCTTTCCTAATCATCTGATCACATAACAGATGCTATTTAAAATATTAATAAACATTCAGAATGAAGTTAGCCATATAACTTTCAAAAGAATGATATCAGTTTCACTTTTATCAGTTTGTCACTCATCATGCCTTAAAAATATACCACTAAGAAATACTTTTGTTTCATGTTATTAAATGAGATATATCAGTGTCGGAGAAATACAAATTCTAATATTATTGGAACAACCGTTTGCACAACAGTTTTTAATTTTTTTAAAGTTGCAACTTCTTCAACTTTAAATAAAAAACATTTAACATCTTTCAACAAATATCACTTTCAAAAGAGTGCAAAACAGAATCCACAGATTCTAGACGCCAGTGGATTGATCACCAGCTGTCGAACTCTAGTGACTTTACCCAGTCTTACCAATTTTTCCTTGTTACATGCTCCTCCTTGCGTCCCCGATCTCGAACCGCCTAAAGTCGAGGTTTTGTCGCAACCCTTTCTAGATAAATCAACTCTGGTTAGTACAATTTTTCTTGTTCCTGTAGGGTTTCCTTTATTCATAATAACAATATGTTGAAATGTGAAACCTACATGAACAATATCCACCTCGTTTTTATAAAAATTAACAACTGTGTAATCATTTCACATAGGAATGTGCTTTTATTTACAGTAATTTTAGGTCTAAAAATAGAAATGAGCATTGTTTGGTCTTGATGTTATCAAAGGTATTATGTAATGTAAAAAGTAAATTATTGCTAGAAAGCACTAAAATTTTAACGTTAACATTGTTTTCAGCATAATGAGCGTAAATTACATACATTATAAAAAGGCGAGGCGTGGTTTTATTATTTTTTAGTGGTGAAAATGATTTGCCAATAATGAGTACATTTCTAAGGAGGGTGAAGCGAGATAAAACCTCGTACAGAGTATAAGAAAAGTAAAAAAAAGGGATATCGGCAGCTATTCGAGACTCAAATTAAGAAACATAATGTTGCAACAGTCAATCAGCTGATAAAGATGGGTATCTATCCAATATGGTGAAAAATATTTATAGAAATTACACGATTTTTGGTTTGTGTCTGGGCTAGAAGCAAGCACTTTTGAAAACAAGGCAATAAATTTCACAAAAATATACAGTTTGTCTACATAAGTTGGCGTCATATGGGAAAGTATTTTATTATTAATTTTACGAAAAAAGTTATTCGTTATAAAAAGTTTCTGTATGGTCCAAAACCTAAAAGCACCCACACCATGCAGAACTTT
This sequence comes from Listronotus bonariensis, assembly GCA_014170235.1. Taxonomy (NCBI): domain Eukaryota; kingdom Metazoa; phylum Arthropoda; class Insecta; order Coleoptera; family Curculionidae; genus Listronotus; species Listronotus bonariensis. The sequence continues at coordinate 70,506 of JACEGR010004345.1, forward strand.
TTATAAAGAACCGTTTGGATTACATAAGATATTGTCATATTTAGGCAAAACATTAGTCTAAATTGGTACATAAAAAAAATCATGAGTTAATCGAAAAGTTTTTCAGAAAACTGTAGTTTTCTAACGTTGTTTAAAACTAAAATGACATAAAAATGTATACAGAGTGTTTCTATACAAAAGCGAAAAATTTTAGGAGGTGATTCCTTGTTAAAAAAATAAAGTGTAGTTTGTCTGATAAACGTGTTCAAAACTCAACCATTAGGGATATATCGCGGAAAAATTTAAAAAATGTCTTTTTTTTTTTTAAAAAACAAAAAGAGTATAGTGACTAAACTACCGAGTAATGTCAAATAAAAAAATATAACAAAAGCCTTAATAGATGGCAGATTTTTTTATAAAATAAATTTCCCCGTCCTAACATGTTATGATTTACATTTTATTTTTTTATTTCAAATCGGTAAATTTAACAAAAACAATACAGGTGTTGAAAAAGTTTTTAAATACATCAGGCTATCCAAATTTATATTTTTGAAGGTCATTGCCTAAGTTTCTGTTTAAATTTGGTTAGGAACAACGATATAGGTAGTCTATTTCTACCACTTTTATTGCTTATAAAAAAGTGCAAAAAATATTCAGAAGGTGTATCTTTATAATAGCAATATTTCCGCAAAATTACATTACTCCAGCGCATTTCATTTTTAGGTACAAAATGAAAACGTTATTTTTCGCTATTTTTAAACCACGATATCTCCCTAATAGTTAACTTTTGACCACATGTTTATAAAGTAAACTCCCCTTTATTTTAAACAAGGAATCACCCCCATTTTTCGCATTTGTTTAGAAATATCCTGTATATCCTTTTTTATTTTAAAGCACCCTGTATATGTAGGCGGTAGAGGCAATGACTCGTTAATGTCTGACCCAGAATGACCCAAATGATTACTTTCCAATGTTGATCCACCTTCATTATTAATTTTGGTCATGAAGGTAGGAAGTCTTTCTTACAAAATAATTATATTTTGTATTGTCGTTGAAAATGTGTGTTGGCATGGTCTTTTGGTCATTTTCAAATTGTACTTTTACTTTTTCGCTATTGTTTAAGTAGGTTATTATCGGTTAATAATTTAGTTTGGAACAAATAGGTTTTGTTTTGAAATCTCGAAAAATCTACGTACAAGAAAGTTTTTTTTTACGTGTTTTTTTTTACTTTTATTTTATACATGATTATATGTTTATACTATACTAGCTTTTGCCCGCGACTTCGCACGCGTTAAATTTGATCTAACCAGATTTAAATTTAACAAGAAATAACCAAAACTAACCAGAACTAACCAAAACAATTTCCTTTTCCATATACCAGCCAGCGTTTGCAATGTAAGCGCAAAAATAATGTGTTTATTTACGACTCCACATTGGAAATCTGGAAATGATCAGTGGTTCTCTAATACATTAAACCTCTTGAATCACTCTTATTAAAAAAACTGCATCAAAATCCGTTGAGTTGTTTTAAATATTTAAGCATACATACATACAAACACAGGAAGCGACTTTGCTTTGCGACTTTGGAATAAATTTTAAAAATTCACTAAAATATATAAAGTTTGCCTTTTTCATACGGAAACTGATTGTTATCAGATCGAACAATAATGGTCAGGAAGATAAAAGAAAAAAGTGCAAATCTCGAATGACTGAGTACCGGAGAACGAAAAAAAAAAGGGAAAGCCGCTCGATCTAAAGAAAGAAGAATGTGGATTGCCACGGTATGATTCACCGTTGTAACACCCGAAGTACCATTGGTACTTGGCCGTCTTGATTACAGGTGCGGAGAGAGGTGAGCGATCTCGCATTCAGGTGATTTGTCTTTATGATAATTTGTAGTGGTGTTTCTAAGTGGGTACGCATGTAGGTATTTTATTAAAGAAATCGTTTTAAGGATTCTTTTTAAGAGCTTTGTGGAATGAACGCGGATATGTAGATGAATTCCTAAATGAGATATGAACCATTTAGGTCAATCAAAATATATTTTTTAAAAATTTTAACTAGCAATTGTTTCGCCTTGTTAACATCAAGCAATGTCGGTTTTATACAGGGTCACTAATGGGGCAATATTATATGTGGAATTTTGTAAATCCCATACAAAAACTTACCTAAACATCACCTTTTTTTCTGCGTCTCCGGCGTGAAGCCCCGATTTTAGTCCACTTGATTTTTGTTTGTATGCATATACATAAATCCGCTTGTGTACAATAAACCGATAAATAGCCTACAAAAATTATGGCAAAAATTGAGAATGCAATTATTTTTTAAATTGGGTTCTTTGTACTTGCCAAAAAAGACTTTTTTATAAAATTATTACTATTCTGTTTTTTTTTTTATATCTATGACATCTCACGAAGGCTTATGACTAAATACCAGTGTACCGTGAGTGCCGGGTTACTGGATGTTTAACCCAATATTGTCGTGTTGTTGTTGTGTGTTTCCAAAAAAAAAAAAAAAAATACTATTAAAAACAATTTACTAATTGTAAAAAAATGATCCAATTGAACGGACTCCAAACTTCCCACTTTGTTTGTTCTTTTATCTCTAGAATTTCTAGAATGTAGAATCTGCTGCCCGCGTATGTCTTTCCTTTCCCCTAAATCTTCAAGTATTATGTCCCGCGTAAACAAACTTCCTCTTACCTTGCTTAAGACACCCACGGAACGTTAATATTTAGGCTTTCAGCCTTCGTGGATTGTCTAATGCTGCCGTCACTATAGGGCGAACTTATGGCCGAACTATTTGTCGAAACATTTGGCAAGCTATTTTTAAGCAAGCCGACTTGAAAAAGTTGGGCCAATCAAGACGAATGTAGACGAACTACCCGTCCACACAATGGTGTTTGCCAAAGTTTGTCGTAGTTGCCCAAATGTCTGGCGGCGGCATTAAGATTTAAAAAAAACTCCAGTTCAAAAATATTGTTTTGCTTTTATGTATATAATATCAAAAATGTTTTCCATTTTTCCAAATTAGTTTAAATAACCACACGTTTTTAAATTCGTGTTGTCCTTACACGAAATTTAAAAGTTATCAATTTTTTTAAAATCTTTATTCAAAATAATAAATTTTGGCTTTTTTCCAGCATCAAGAATAAAAACCGAATAAATTAGTTTGCGTTGAAACGTATGCGTCGTTTATTGTTGATTTTGTGTTTCAAGATTAAAAGATGAATAGGGTGATCCCAAATTAGATTTAAAAATAAACAAAGAGCAATTTAAATAGTAATGAACGGTCAACTATTCGCATTCGTCATTTTATTTCGAATAAAAAAGATGCGTCGAATTTATTTATTTATTTAAGCAATATACGAGATGCTCTATTAGAAAAATTCTTACAAAATAATTATAATAATAAAAAGAAAAAACTGTAACCTTTAAAAATTACCATGTAGCTTTACAAGTAAAAAATATATAGTCAAAGAGCCCGTGAGCGGCAGACCTTCGTCATTTTTAAAAGCTGAAAGTTTGTCAGCGCATGCTCTCAACATAGGTAGAAGCGATGTAAGACTATGAAGTTTGACTCATAGTGGCTTTGGCAGGTATCAGGTACCAAAGTTTAATAAAATAAAACTTTTGTCATTTTGTAAAAGCTGAATTTTATTTTATGTTACTTGGGTACCTATTAGAAGATATTTTCCTAGTCGCCAGACAGTTTTGACAGTTTTAACCCCTTGGTAGACAAACATTTTGGGGTGGCCCAATGGTCCGAGAAAGTCCAATATTTCTGTCATTTAACAAGATATGACAAAAGTCTAATGTAAGATTTATAGGGTTCCAAATAGGTGTGTCCTAAAATATTTTAAATGTATACAGAGTGGCTCAAAAAAGTTACTGCTGTGAGCTTAGTAAAAAAATGTTTTTGGAAGATTCTGTATACATCAAAATATTTTTAGAACATGCCTACTTAAAATCCCTACAACCCTTATATAAGACATTTTGTTATACCTTGTTAAATAACAGAAATATTCAAATTCAAATTACCTTTGGTACCTGGTACCTGCCAAAGCCACTATGAGTCAAACTGCATAGTCTCCCATCACTTCTACCTATGTTGGAAGCATGCGCTGACGAACTTTCAGCTTTTATAAAATGACGAAGGTCTGCCGCTCACGGGCTCTTACTCTAATATATTTAATGCCACATCAGCTTCAAAAATCTTAGAAAGAAAGAAAAATCGATAGAAATAATATATTTACAAGGTTAAAATAAAATAAATAGTTTTTTTGCTTTTCAAGTTTTATTAGGATAAGACAAACAAATCAATTTATAGTTGCTGTCCCAGTCCTAATGATACATCGTGAGGGGCGCAAAGTAAGGGAAAAATACAGTAAAACTAAAACGAAGACCTTTCTTTTCGGCCTCGTGAGAGAACTGCAAGTGTCCAAGTGCGTCACACTACAAATAAGTTTGGGAACCGCTGCTCTATATGATATTGTTCTTATATCTGGGGAATGGCTTGTCTTTCAACCCTTAGCATTGTTGATTGGGTTTAAAGAAGATTTGTTTGCATTATAAATGATTCCTTTACTTACAGAAGGGCATTTTTCTCATGCCCATCGTCGAGTTGCAAGGCTATCGGTGTTTTTAGGTACTACCATAGTTTCTGCTCCAAAAAATGTTCAGTAAAATTCCACCTCTTAAAGATTCCATCAGACGAACTTGTAGTGCTACACTGGGCAGATCCCAACTTCTCACTTTGTTCGTTCATTTATCCATAGAGTTTTTAGAATGTGGAATCTGCTGCCCGAGGAGGTCTACCCCTGCACTCCTCTGATTCATCAATCTATCATACTGTTTACGGCACACATTAAGTAAACTTCCAAGAAAACCTATATAAAGGTCAACGTTTAAGTATGCAACGTAATCGAGAGACTTGACTATAAACACTATAGTTTACCCGATAGAACTGAATACCTGATTACGCATACTAAAGTAAAGTAGTAAGTAAAGTCTCCCTCGTGGCGCAGTGAACAGAGCGTTGATCTTCGAAGCCAGAAGTCGCCGGTTCGATTCCCAGCGGGGGAGACATATTTAGGTAGTAGTTATTTAAAAATAACGACCGTGGTGGCACGACCGCGTTGTCTAAAAGGTTCCGTGAAATGCAAAATTGCATGTTTCAGTGCTCAAAAATATTTAAAAAAATAAAAAAACATCTGCTATAAAATAGCAACATTTTGCTGTAAACAAAGCCTCTGAAACTGTAAATAATGAATAATGAATATAAAATGGACACAAAAAGTCCCTATGAGCTACAGGTTGCGGAATTGTAACTTTTTTTTAATGATATAAAACCGATGTTAGCCTTTAGGTCAGATTTGAAAAAGTTAAAAAAAAGAAGGGCTCAAATCAGGAGAGCGCGTTGGCCACTCGCCTCATAATGAGATGAGGTGTTCCAAAAAGTATTTTTTGATAAAGGCGATGTTTTTTGAAATCCGATGTTTATTCTAACGGATCACGAACCGTCCAAGACCTGAAGGAAAATGTTTATTCAAAGTCGATGGTTCTGTTTTTACCACAACCTTTGGCTGAAAACAAGACTACTTGCAGCTCGTGGTTGACTCCCTGAGGGTCATTATAGACTATCTGGTTATATCACCAAAATAACGAACCAATATCAAACATGTCCAAATTGACTTAAATAGACATATTTTAATGTTGCATACAATTTTGTACACCCGTTTTTTGGACACCCCGTATATTAATTGTGAATCCTACATTGTAGGCTTAAATAAATTCATAGCGAATTAAAAATTAAATTACCATATGATTTGTTCATTTCGAAAACTATACCGGGTGACAACAAAATTACTATCCAGCAGCAGCGGTTTAACCGGAAGTGAAATAAGCTTTGATATTTTAAATAGAACACCCTGTATATTTTTTAGGATTTGAATTCCGCAGGTCATTCCTGATATAAAACCTTTAATATTTCCAAAGGTCCAGACGACGACACAATATTCATGACACTTTTGTTGTGAGACTTTTTCAAACGCGGTTTTCTCTAAAACTAAAAATGATAAGTTATGGGTGTATTACAGGTTTTTAAATCAGAAATAGCTTAAAGAATTTAAATCCTAAAAATATATAGGGTGTTCCATTAAAATTACCAGGGTTATCATACTTAGAATTTCAAATTTTGCAGCACTTCCGGTTAAACAGAAAGTGGTATTATAATGGTTCTTAAAGGACTATTTTAAGCATTTTAATTTTTTGTGATGTTCATTTGTTTTCTCATAAAACTGCATATTGTGCTGTCGTTTGGACATTTTCAATCGCCACCAAAATATACATTCAAAAAAATATACAGTGTGTTCTATTTAGAATATCAAAGTTTATATCACTTTCGGTTAAACCGGAAGTAATACACGGATGCCATTATATCTAAAATGGTGGCATTTGGTGTATATTGGCATCCGGTGATACCATATACCGTCCCTAAATTTGAAAGATATACGGTTGCACTAAAGAAAATAAATTGCTGGATAGTAATTTCGTTGTCACCCGGTAGTACTTATAATAAAACTAATTCCAGTCTTTTTTTTTTTTTTCATTAATGTGACCAATACATCAGTTCTGTTTGTAAAGCCAACAAAGGAGGGAAAGAAGTTAATATTTATACTATTTTCTACCTTCTTTTAAATTACCACTAAGACACAACTCACGATCTACAGCTGTGTGATTGTCAATTATTTGTTCCGATCCTATAATTTATGACCCTCACGATCAAGAAGGTCTATTCCGTACGTCTACTTTAAAAAATTCATCTCCATCTTTAACTGTAACTTGATCAGTTAAATATACCCGATATGCGCAAACATTCTAATTACCTATTTTTACCGTTATGCCCAGTTACAATGTACAAAATAATTGAAGAATAATAATCCTTTCCAATTTTAACTTTACGATTCGTCATCATCCATCAAGCCGGCCGTCTGATCGGCAGACAATCGCCCATCGGATCGCGAGTTCCAAAGCCGACTTTCCGTTTTCAAGCAGTCAGTTTTTCGCGTGTGCCGTGTAAAGGTGCAACGAGCTTTCAGCTGTTCGCCGATTCGTTTTTGTTTTTCGTATTACTCGCGAATTGTGCAATATATCGATGCGATAAAAACACGATACGATCGAGAATAAACTAGCTTTGCTTTAATTTATGGTTTTTGTGTCGAGTGATTTTTTTGGTATTTTTCTTTATTCTTTTTGTGAGCGAAGATGTGGCAATTAAAAATATTCATAATTGCTGACCACCTACACAGAGTAATTTTAGAATAAAAGAAAAAGATTACAATTTAAAAATAATACTTTTGTTCCATTCACATTCAAAGTATCCCGCTTTTAAAGTATACAGGGTGAGAATTCGTAGGTGATTCTAGGAATAAAACTTCAATTTCAAAGCATTTTTTTGTTTTAGCACATACAATTTTTTCTGTTTTTAGTGTAAAAAAAGTATTCCATATAAATTAACGAGTTTTAAAGACCCTCTTGAAAAAAGTGTTTTAAAATTACGGTAAAAGATTTGAAGGTGCAAGTCCTTGCGTTCTTTTAACCACTTGTTACAAGTGAGCCTTTAAATCACCAAAAACTCATCTCTTATCGATTTTACCAAGTTAAAGCCAAAAAAAGTTTTGTTTTAAAAAAAGGCAGTGGTATACTATAATTTTCCTTAAAAATATTTGGTTTATGCTCAGTTTTCACCAATCTTTTAAGGGTTTCCTAACGCTAGGTAACCTAATGTTAGTTATTCTCTACCTAGCGTTTGGGAACCCCTAAAAAGTTGGTGAAAACGGGCATTAAATCCCGGTCAAATACCACTGGAAGAAATTTTAAAAATGTTGTTAATTAGAAAGAGCCTCTTAATGTATAGTGACTGTATACCAAATGTCTTTAAAGTATTAAGAGTAATAGTTATATCACATACAGTGTGTCTACGTAAGTTGGCGTCATATTAAAAACTTTTTATTATTAATTTTAAGAAAGAAAGTTATTGTTTATAAAAAGTTCTGCATGGTCCAAAACCTAAAAAGCAACCATCAGATATCATCGATCTACAGGCATCTACGAAGTTTGGCCAAAAATGTAATTTTTGCTAAAGATAAAGTACCTGTATTTTTGCTAATATCGAAAATCGGTATAAAGAAAAAATGTTTTTAATTAAAAATTACTTCTAATTATGCAGTTTTGTTTATTCGCAAAAAAAAACATTTTTGTTTACAATAATGGTGAAAATTTAAGTTTTTACATTAGTGCAATACATTTCATGATTATAAATTTCATAAGAAAATTTTAAATACATTTATTAATTTAGTGACATCAAAATAAGAAGAATAAACAATGCACTAATGCACAAACTTAAATTTTCTCGATTTCAGGAGAAAAATTATTTTCCAAATAAACAAAGTTGCATATTTAGAAGTAGTTTTTAATTACAAACATCTTTTCTTTATAGCAATTTTCGATATTAGCAAAAATACGGGTTCTTTACCCTTGAGAAAAATTTAAATTTTTGGCCAAACCTCGTAGATGACTGACATATTTTTTTCGGAATATTAATAATAAAAATGTTTTCCATACGACGCCAACTTACGTAGACACACTGTATACTGTAAATAAAAAAGATAATTCTATATAAAATTTACCACCCTGTATCTTAAAACTAAAGACATTTACGACATTGAACATTTCTTCTTAAAATCACCTTTGGGTGATTGATATGATTAGAAAGATTCACACCCTTAAATCCTATATTTTATTCTGAAACACCCTGTATACTAATAATAGCACCATACTAAAAACCCGTTTAATATCTCATTAGGTACTTTGCAAAAATTAATTTCAAGTCTTCTACAATTTTTTTTATTTGAGAAAATATATTGCCCATCTTATTTGGGGAAACAGATATCGGTCTGAGAGTGTTAGACCGGATAAAAAGGGTGTTGTGTAAACATGTCCAAGCTCTAGGTTTCCAATTTTTAAACTGCATTGGAGTTCCAGCAGTTTATTTTTATGTAGATACCCAAGTAGATTATGATGTGTAGGGTCATCAACGAGAACTCGGGTTACATTAGGCTTTCGTAGTATTCAATAAAAATGAATAGTCATAAAGTCATAATGTATATTTTTTCCGCAGATTTTAAAACAATGCAATTTACGAAAACAATTCGAATTGATACAGGGTATCCGAAAAGGTGATGTCAAAAATGATAGAGGTGATAGAGTGAACCAAAATAATGTTAGTGCATATAAAAAAAAGTTCTATCCTGCTTCCTTAGGGAGATATTGACCTTCAAAGTTGGTATAAAAAAACGTATTTCAATTATAACTTTTAAACTGTTGCCACAGTACCAATGATATTTGAGCAACTAAATATCCTCATACTATACGGCTATTCAGTAAGTCGGAATTATACAGGGTGCGTCATTTTTTTTATTTAATGTATGCATTTTTAATTATTTTATTTTTTTTTGTACAGTAAAGGTATATTTTATTTAAATCGATATTTTGGACCGTTTGTCCTAAAATCACATTTTAAGTCCAGTCATTCCAGCATTTTGTATGTGATAAAAAATCATTTTTAAAGAAAAATATTAAAATAGGGTAAAATTATAAAAAAAAGTTGTTATCTGTATTACAAAGTTTTAGAGGCAAAAAATTTAATTTTTTATTACATACAAAATGCTGCTGGTATGTCTGAATTTAAAATGCGATTTTATGGAAAACGGTCAAATATATCGATTCAAATAAAGTATACTTTTTTGCATTAAAAAGATAAAGGAATCAAACTGTCAAAGCAAAAAGTCAAATTTGTCACCTGTATAGAAAATGCATACCTGTACATAAAATTAAAAAAAATTGCCTGACCCTGTATAATCCTGACTTACTGAACAGCCGTTTACCTATGGAAAGAAGTATTCGTATAAGGATATTAGTTGCCCAAATATTATTTGTAATGTGGCAATAGTTCCAAAGTTATAATTGACATAAGTTTTTTTATTCTAACTTTAAAGGTCAATATCTCCAAACAAAGCGCGATAGAACTTTTTTATATGAAGTACTAACATTATTTTGGCCCACTTTATCATCTCTATTATTTTTGACCGCACCTTTCCGGCCACCCTCTATTAAGAAATATGAAATAAAAATTACACTGTCTTAATGAAACATCCTATATTAATTTGTATTTGAAAGCGAATCGAAAAGATGAGATTGTTTTTGGATTTCTCCATAAACATGAATATAAGCTATAAAAATATATACTTTCAACTAATTTCTATTAAATATAAATAACATACATTTAATTGACTCTAACAGCATGGTCAACTTTTGCATTTTGATTTTAAATAGGCATTTTTTCTCGTGATGTTTCTTTATTATTATCATTATATATTATTTTTTGATTAATCAAATTTAACTATAATATTTCTTTTTCTCCGTGGATGAAAACCTTCATATTTCCAATACGTTTTCTTACCCCATACAAAAAAAAATCAATATTTTAAGCTTGTATATAGGAAAAGCATATTTCCGGACTCTTGGTGGTTGTTGGACGCGGCCCACCATCGTCCAAAAATAAAAGGTGGTCCAACTTAAACGCACGATATGAATTGTGAATAAATATAATGTAATATTTTTAGTATGATAGAAGGATCTATGACAATTATGTGTGAAACAAAATATTGACCAAATGCTCGCCACGGCTTCGGTGGCATACCTTTTTTATCCGACGGTCCATATTTTCAATGACTCTGAGACATAAATTAAGTTTTAATGTTGTTTATATCCCGAATTATTTGGACAAATTAGGTTACAAGGTTGATTGTTAAAAAGCTGATGCATACACAAAAAGTGACTGTTAGGTGCGGTTTATGGGCTGCCGGCGTCATCGGGTTGTACATCTTCGAAAGGAGAATATGGACCTGGGCGATATGTGGTTTCAACAGGATGGTACCACTTGCCACACAGCCAACGAAACAATGGCTCGTTTACTCGAGAAATTCAATAGTCGTGTAATCTCATGCCGTGGCGATGTTAATTTGCTACCATGATCGAGTGTTTTGACATCTTTTTTTGGAGATATTTAAAAGAAAAAGTGTACGCCAATAAGACCACAATTCAAGATCAAAAGGATAAATCAATTCTGCACATTAAGGACAATGGACCTCAATTATGTTTTTTAAAAATTTGGACCATCGGATAGAGGTATACCACCGAAGCCGTGTCGAGCATTTGGACGATATTTTGTTTTACACATAATTGTCATAGATCCTTCTATCATAATAAGAATACATTTCTGGACGAAAAAACCAGACAAACAACATTTTGTTCATATTTAATTTTAAATAACTTTTTGTTTTTTACAGAATTTATTGGTTTTTGGTCCAGTTGTAGCTCCTTGCAACAAAATTATTATTTAATATGTAGATGGCAAAAAGTTTTATAGGATTAGGTGTTATACAGGAAAGAGCCAAATATTGCATTTTGCCCAAGTTTTTCGATCATCCTGTGGAATAATCTAACCCCACAATTTTTTAACCATATATTGGATTTTAAAGCCCCATCTTATTCTTAACTTTTCCTTTTTTTCAAGTATATCAGTATCTCTATTCTAAAAAAAATTAAAATTTTTAAAGAAAACATAGCAATTAAATTATGATGCTCGTAATATACGCTATATTGCGAACATATTGGGGAAAGATTAGGATGGTCATATTTTCGAAACTAATAAGGATAACTATGAAAAATGTTGTTTTTTTTAAAGGTCTTTAAAAGATCTTTTTACTGGTGTTATAATATACAGAGTGTTTTTTTATTACACTTTTTTTCTACCCCGTATATCTTAGGAGATAACAAAAATCTGATTACTGATTTCGAAACTACGAAACCAACTTAACAAATCAATATTTTTATTTATTTTTTATAATCAAAAGTAAAAATTTTAAGGGAGATGTAAAATTATCAGCTTGGCACCCGATACACAAATTCATTTTTTATTTTAAAAAAATATCTCTTTTGGAATAGAAATACTGATATAAAAAAATAAATAAAAAAAAGGAAATGTTAAGAAAAGAAGGGATTTTAAAATCCAATGCATTGGTAAAAAATTGTAAAGTTAAATTATTCCATAGAGTGTTCTAAAATTTGGGCAAAATGCAACATTTGGCTCTTTCCTGTATAACACCTAATCCCATAAAACTTTTTACCATCTCCGTATTAAATAATAGTCTTGATGGAAGGAGCTTTAATTGCACCAAAAAAATCATTAAGTTCTGATGAAAAACCAAAAAGTTATTTAATATTTAATTTGAACAAAATTTTGTTTGTCCGTTTTTTTTTGTCTAGGAGTGTATTAAGAGAATTATCTAAAAACTTTTTTTTGTTTTTTTTACAATTAAGATTGTGCGTTTAAGTTGGACCACCCTTTTTTATATCGCTTTTCGTACATATTACACAATATACTTTTTTTTATCTTTATTGTCTTAAATAAATCTACACATTTAAAGAATTTATGTATCTTCCTAGAGAAAACTTAATATAAATTATATCTTTAATTAATAAAGTCTCACGTTAAAAATATGTAATATGCTGATAATTTTTACGTCACGTCTCGTAAACTGATATACGGCTCGTTTTCCATTTCTACACCTTGTATTTCTTGTTGTGTCATTTCGTTTAATGGCCTTGCGTAACAGAATTTATGTTTAGTCTGAATCTCACTTTTTAACATCGTTTTAAGTAAGAGCGCTTGACATAAATTACCATTTTTGGCGTTAAAGAGAACGTTAAATTTGTCTTGTTATATCATATTGTTAATATGATAGAGAACTATCGAGATCATATGTAACGATACATTTTTAGATTTTAATACGTCATATAAATCAGACTGGGTCAAAAACTTGATTTTTTTTCTTTTTAAAATTTATCGTGAAGGATTGAGCCCTAAAGCTTCCGGTAAACAGCGAGCGCGAAGAGACAGCCACGCGGCATCGATGCATTGGACACGTTGTAAGTTGTAATCAATGTCATTTTGGATCCTTGCTTAGTTGTCAAACAGGCGCGTCACATCGCCGTCCCGCGTTGTTTCTTAAATTTTGATTTTTTTGTTAATACTAGACATACTAATATTTAAATAAATCCAATACATAATTTTAAAGGAAATTGAATGGGCTACAAAATAGGTCTCTTAACATTTTTCAATGAACTCACTTCTTCAAAAGTTAATCGACGATGAAATTACTATTGGATTCAACTTCAACCAATAATAACATGTGTTTTGCCATCTTTTTCAATTTTTTACTATTTATAAGTTAAAACTGTTTAGTAAAGGAATGCATGTGGCTGTGTGTGCGTAAAAGTGTAGAGGGAAGAAATGAAACTTTTGTATTTCGTGATAAATTTGAATTAGTTTACAATTTAAAAAATGTATCTTAGCGTAGTGTTTACAAATTTTCCTTTTTAATTAATTTAATCTGTAGATCTTCCTTATTTTTAAATGGCACCTTATATACATATACGAAATACAAAAGTTTCATTTATTCCCTCTGTTTAGTAAAAGTGTCTTATTTACATAATTATATATTAACCAATTTAAATTAACAGGTTTATTTCGCTACCGTTTATTTTATGAATTCACATCATTTGTTAGGTATTAAAGAAAATTGTTCTTCGTTTTTAATATTAAAGCTGCATTCAACAGGCCTTTATTTTGGAGTTATTTCAAGACCTAAGAACATTTATTTATTTTAGAGACTCTATTAACCTCTATTTTTTCATTAAAACTTGCTTTTGTACCATAGTCCCCTTAGAGTCCGTTTATAAAGGGGTCACGACATTCAGCCCAATTTGTCATGGCTTTGTTGACGTCACCAGGAACATTTTCGGCCATGTTATTAAATGAGATAAGTGTTAACATTAGTGCTGAAGAAATACAGTTTATAGTATCATTACAACCGTTGGGTTTACATTTTTAAAGAAATATTACTTTTAAAACAATGCAAAACGAAAAGCACAAATTCTAGAGGCCAGTGGATTGATCATCAGCTGTCGAAATGTAGTGACTTTAGTCAGTCTTGCTAATTATTTCCTGTTATATTCCCTTCCTCGCGCCCTGACCTCGAACCGCCTAATGTCGAGGAGTTTTCGTAACCCTTTTCAGTATATATGTATGTATTATAAAAAGACTCTGTTTTTGTTCCAAGACCTTGTTAGTCTCTTGTGCCCCAAAAATTAATGTAAAGTTAGTTAACACTTCTTTTATGTTGACGTTTATTTGCTAACCAAAACTATCCATTTTTAGTGATACTAACTAGACGAATAACAAGAATAAATCTTTAGAGGGTTCTGATTAGTAGCGTAGCTAGGCGTAGGCGGTGTAGACGGTTTTTTTGGTCTTAATTTTTTTTTATACGATAATTTTGGACTGTAAAAATTCAAATTTTTTTTTATATAAAGTAAATTTAGGTTTTTCACACTGGTGATTAAATTATATTTTTAATAATATACCTATTAAGTTTCAAGGATGCTATTTTATATAGCATTAGTTTATTTTGAAGTTAATATAAAAATATTATTATCAAGTTATAGTCATGATATTACTGGATTTAATTGAATTTGCTGTAAGAACATACTTTAATAGACATTTAATCATATTTTATTGCCATTTACTGGTTGAGAATTAATTTTCATCTTAATTTAATTGCTTTTAATTTTATCACGTGCCTAGAATTAATAATCGGAAACAAATATCGATATAAGAGAAATATTGTTCAATAACGCGTTGACTATGCCCTAAGCGGATTGAGCTCCATAATTTTAGTAATAAATCACATTGATTATGTGCCGTTAGAGCACTCTGCCTAAATTAAAAATTGTTTTTCCCATAATTTTTGAAGTTTGATAGCTAAAATAGAATTCAGCTCAAAAGAAGCTACAGGCGTAATAGAAATAAAGACGAATCAACTATTTCTTTCTAATCGCGTCGTTTAAATAGTGTGCGAGCAAAAAAGAAAATAATTTCTCAAGGAGACAGAACTGAAGACCGCGTGGCTTCTGTACTGTTAATTTGTAGTATACTCGTATTTTTTTAGCAAATTTTCTAAAAGACCAATGCCAAGCTTTTTGAAAAGGTGCTCTTTATTTACATAAATCGAAAGTTAAGTTCGAGTCTCACTATACGTCCCGTTAACCTCCCAAATCACATACATCACATGTCACATACACCGTGATATAGCATAGGATTTGCGTGTTATCATTTTTATGCAAACAGGGTGTGGATGTATAGTGAGAATCGACATTAAGTCTATTTTCCAAATATGAATTACATATATCAGTTTACCACCATTTAAAAAACAACCATTACAAAGTTAAACTCTGAGGGGTTCTAATTTAAAAACCAAGAAAAAAATGTTTATTTACCTAAAGCTGGTGATTATTATATCATGTATGTATGTAGAATCACTGTCTTAAGTTTCGTGATCGATTTTTGAATTACCCTGTATACAGTGCATTTCAATTAAAACTTGATACCCCTTATATATACGTTTGTTGTATATTTAAGTCGAACTACATCTTTAAAATGAGTAAAACAAAAATGTCTTTTTCTTCTTTTATAAATAATAAATGTTAAACACATGTTTGCAATGGCTTTAAATTATGATTCACATTTAGGTTCAGGCACTATTTAAATAAGGTCGCTATAAATAGTACCCGTCCCTAAAAAGACAAGTTGCAATAATTCCCTATGGTTTGTCCTGTATACATATTATTTAAAGTTTTTAACGTTTTTATGTATAGCCATAAAGCATAAAATGACGTTTCTCAGTGGAATAATAGTCCGTTTGAAAAATTATAAACGCGACGTCATCAGTCAACATTCATATTCATCAATTTTAGGCGTTCAACCAATTATAACCGCGGTATTAATTGGTGACAACTTTGACGTATATTACACTGTTTAAACGTCAACATAACCGATTGGTAAATACCGTGTTAAAATTGGTTCTTCGCCTAAAATTGATGTATGATTTTTTAAACATTAGCGTTATGACAAACCTAGATATTTTAATCCAGTAACTGTTTACCGTTAATGAAATAGTTATCAATAAGTTAGGATACGATTAACAAAAAATATTAAGAGAAAAGTATTACAATTAAATTTAAGGCTTGAGGTAGTGTTTCCCATTTAAATTACCAAAGTTCTTTATTTCCGAAAGACAATCTCTGTTTTCCAAACCCCATTAAACAAGTTTAAAAATCGCATAGGCAGGGCTTCCAAACTGTGCGTCGCGACACCCTGGGGCCTCGCAGAGTGCTTCCAGGGGCGTTGCGTGTTGATGGGACAAAAAGGTGGAGGTATGGTATTTTAGAAGAAAAATTAAATATTTAAATAAAGTAAAAGAGAAATAAGCAAGAGTAGTAGGTGTAAGGCCTTTTTTGCTATTCATAACCTTTTTTAGGATAAGACAAAGGAATATTAAGTGGTTTAAATTATTGTTGTCATATTGTTGTCCTAATCCTAATGATATATCGGTAGGGCAACTTTTTACCTGAAGAACTTGTTTTATTATTTTTATTTTTTGTTCTTCAATTATTTGTTACGATAAGAAATGTTGGGACTTCAGTTGGGCGTAAGGGCCTCGTGAAAGAATTGCAAGTGTCCAAGGGCGTCACACTAAAAATAGGTTTGGGAACCCCTGGCATAAGTCATTTTCTACATTAACTTGTTTTTCAACAAAGCCATAAAAATGTCGGCCTCCCGAGAACTATTCAAGATAGAAGGTATAGTGTGTGTGGCAGATTTACTTAGCATTTTTTGTTAAGTCTATTTTTTTAATATGCAGGGTCCATTTAAAATAACAAAATTGTTAAACCGAAAGTGCAACATAAGTGTTGAAACATTAGAAATCGTGCATCCTATACGTCATACGTCTCACTAAAGTTCAATATCCTAAAACACTTTTAAACAAATTGACAGATTTGCTAGTTATTCGTGTGCACCCGGTATACATAATAAAGGTACGAGCAAGAAACTGTTTATATAAAAATTTGCTTTCCAAAACATTTTAAAAATACATTTTTATGCAGTCTTCTACACATAAATAAAAAGCAAAGAAATGTTTTACGAGAATACTTTTTTAATGTTTAAAATGATATACAAACTTGCAGATGTGCAGAAATAATAATTAATTTCTGGAGACATAAAAACACAAAGGATGGTTTTGCCAGATTTTTTCCGAGAAATCCTGTATAAATTTATTTTATGGGGTTTTCTGAAAATTGTTGAATATTTAATTTAAAAATTTGTTTGGTTCGTGGCAAAAAAGAACGTCTCAATATATTTTTATTATATTATTTTTCAACTACCTTACACTCGGTACTAAAACAGCATTTTACGATCTTGTGTCGTAATAATTTTTTTTAATTTGATAGAAAATAAAATGATATTTAATATTTCTTTATCTTAAATGGCAAGTACTGTTAATTTATCATCTGGGCTTAGTAGGTTAAACTTAAACATAAATTTTGATAAATGGCAAAATTGTGCAAATATACACAGGTGTGATTAGGCACTTTATGTATTTAAATAGGTGAGAAATGGTTAGTTGTGAAAATAATTTAATAATATATCCAGTTTTGGGTCACGTATCTGTATAGGAAAACTGACAATTTGTGTTCAAGCAACCGAGTTTTCTAAAAATCTATGGTTTAGATGTTTTAAAAGGAGATCTGCTAGATTTTTATTCTCGATAAAAAAGATCCCATCTACATATCTTATGCAGTGGCGTACCTAGAGCTACTGGGGCCCCTTTTTCGTCAATTTTTTCTTGTTTTTTAAATGTTCGACAACCAAAAAAATTTCCTTACCTACAAAATTAGGCAAAGAAAAAAATGGTTTTACTATTAATGATTATATACCGGGTGATGCATTGCCAGGAAATTGCATGTAAATTTTAATAGCTTTAAATATTGGCTTCCTTTATAACAAAATTGTATTAGACTATTTTAAAGACGTTGATAAGATAAGCTTACACACTAAATTTTGTAATTTTGTAATAAGCCAATTATATGTTGGTCAAGAAAAAAAACTATCATTCATTACTGGTAGATTCAGAACGGTATGTATCGGGTATTCAACGATTTTGCAAAAGTTTTTCTTAAATAACTTTTAATTGGCCTATAAAAAAATAAGGGAATTTAGTGCGCGAGTCTCTTA